>JACXGI010003593.1:34790-61172 GCA_016801175.1 Esox masquinongy | reverse complement strand
GAAAAATAAAAAATAAAAAACTCACAATAACCTGGTTGCATAAGTGTGCACACCCTTAAACTAATACTTTGTTGAAGCACCTTTTGATTTTATTACAGCACTCAGTCTTTTTGGGTAGGAGTCTATTAGCATGGCACATCTTGACGTGGCAATATTTGCCCACTCTTCTTTGCAAAAGTGCTCCAAATCTGTCAGATTGTGAGGACATCTCCTGTGCACAGCCCTCTTCAGATCACCCCACAGATGTTCAATTGGATTCAGGTCCGGGCTCTGGCTGGGCCATTCCAAAACATTAATCTTCTTCTGGTGAAGCCATGCTTTTGTGGATTTGGATGTGTGCTTTGGGTCGCTGTCGTGCTGAAAGTTGAACTTCCTCTTCATCTTCAGCTTTCTAACGGACGCCTGAAGGTTTTGTGCCAAAATTGTCTGGTATTTGGAACTGTTCATAATTCCCTCCACCCTGACATGGCCCCGGTTCCAGCTGAAAAAAAACAGCCCCAAAGCATTATGCTGCCACCACCATGCGTCACTGTGGGTATGGTTTTCTGTGGGTGATGTGCAGTGTTGTTTTTGCATCACACATACCTTTTGGAATTATGGCCAAAAAGTTCAACCTTGGTTTTATCAGACCATAACACATTTTCCCACGTGCTTTTGGGGGACTTGATGTTTGTTTTTGCAAACTTCAGCCGGGCTTGGATGTTTTTCTTTGTAAGAAAAGGCTTCCGTCTTGCCACCCTACCCCATAGCCCATTCATATGAAGAATACGGGAGATTGTTGTCACATGTAGCACACAGCCAGTACTTGCCCGAAATTCCTGCAGTTCCTTTAATGTTGCTGTAGGCCTCTTGGAAGCCTCCCTGACCAGTTTTCTTCTCATCTTTTGTCTCTGTTGTGCCATATTTTCTCCACTTGATGATGACTGTCTTCACTGTGTTCCATGGTATATCTAATGCTTTGGAAATTCTTTTGTACCCTTCTCCTGACTGATATCTTTCAACATTGAAATCCCTCTGATGCTTTGGAAGCTCTCTGCGGACCATGGCTTTTGCTCTGAGATGCAACTAAGAACATGTCAGGAAAATCCTACTAGAACAGCTGAACTTTAATTGTGATTAATCAGAGTCACTTTAAATGATGGCAGTTGTGTAATGACTTCTATTTAACATGAGTTTGAATGTGATTGGTTAATTCTGAACACCGCCACATCCCCAGTTATAAGAGAGTGTGCACAGTTATGCAACCAGGTTATTGTAAGATTTTAATTTTTAATTTCTCCCCTTAAAAATTTCAGTTTGTTTTTCAACTGAATTGTTCACATTATAGGTCACATTAAAAGTGGAAAAAGTTCTGACATGATTTATCTTTGTCTCATTCTATTACATCACAAAAACCTGGCATTTTAACAGAGGTGTGTAGACTTTTTATATCCACTGTAAGGCATTACTGGTTAGTTGTTGTTGCTTGGATCTAGGTAGTCAGTGCAGGGCCTAAAACTCCCATGATAATTAATAGCAGAACTGACTCAAGTGTAGTCTCAATGAAGTCCGAGAGGATCTCAGACTACAGACCAATAGCTGGGCATGTTAAAACACAGGGCAAAGCAGTGAAGCAGTGTGCCCTTGGTAGGAGACGGAGGTATCCAGGAAACTACTTTGTAATTTGGTTTTGGAATAGCATAAACTTTGTCAAATCAATGTCTGGTGTTGTTTAAACAGGTATGTATTCCATGCTATCCTTCCATTCTGCTATGGAGATTTCAGTGCCTGGATCCTCCTCCCATCTTAACCTGATGGCATCTGCTTAAGGTGTTTTGACAGATGGAGATTTGTCATACAAACAACATATCTAGTTTGGTGGATGTGGGGCATGTTTTAAGTACCCATCAAACAGAGGATATGGCACTTTCAAATGCTGAAAGATGTTTTTTTAACATAGTTTCTAATCTGTAGGTATCTAAACGTTACTGGCAAAGTTATATGTTACCCTCAGTAGTTCAAAGGAGGTAAAGGCTCCTTCTATGTACAGATCATATGAATCCACAAAAACATGCTCTTATGCGATCATTTCATGCAATTTTAGCAGTAACTCTATCATGTATTTATGTTAAATTTCAATCACACTACCAGTAACAGTCAAACAGTTTAATTTTCATTTTTTATCTGCTAAAAAATATCAGTATTGCAGTGAATACTTCAGACACACACAAACAATCCAAGTTAATGATTTATTACTAGCCATGCAACGTTTGTTGCAGGAATGATCCTTACAATAATAGAACAAGCCAAGCTAACAAAGGGATCCCACAAATTGTGGTTTGAGAGGATTTACTGGTCAGAAAATGAGCAATACAACTCCCAGGTTGAACAGCGGTCTAAGACACTCTTATGTAGCACCAAGCTGACTACCACAGTCTAAGTTAGGGCCTTGTCTGTCCTGCCAGCTGACAAGTGACTAGGAGCCTGTGGTAGAAATTCACCAATTAGAACACAGGCAGGGAAGACAGAGATCAAAATACTCTTTAACATAATAACTGTTTTGGCTGATGCAAATACGCCAGCACTGCCTGGAATGAGGAAGCATCATCAGCAGGGATTTCCTGAATAAATTGTGTTCTTGCAACTCCCTCCTTTGGCTCGGGCGCCCACAAAGCTAACTGAGGTTGTCATGGTCAGTGAGCATTATGGTTGAAAGAGCTGTGTGGAAAAAGCTAAATTACTTGGCATGGATTCCTTTGAGGGAAAAGCTTGCCATGATCTTCAACTCTCCCAAATCCGTAGGGAGTTTATGGAAAGAGACAGGGACATTGATACATTTGCATATTAAACCTAGGGGAAATGAGGATATCTGGTCACTTATCTAGTTGTCATTGGCAGTTGTCTTGTCACATGGACAATCCCCATGACCAAATGGTTAGAGCTACAAAATCATCAGGAGAGTCTCTGGAACATGTGGATGTGTTCAGTTTTGCTAGAAAATGCCCACAAGCATCACATGCTATTAACCAAAAGCTAAACCAAAGAGTCAGTGGAAAATCACACTCATTAGGTGCTCTTATAAATAACAAATAAAAATTATAAAATTATGTTTTATATACAGTACAGTCTCTGGAACAAAGAGGTGGTTTTGGTTTTGCCCTGGGACACCCACAGGCTGATCTACAATGGTATGGGTATGCACAGTATACTGTAGGAAAATGGCCATTGAGGGTAAAAAAAAAAAAACTTTTACCAAACTGCTTTTATACACAAAAACACTAAAGTAACATTTATTGTCATATCAAATAATTTTCCATAATTTTTTCGGGAAAGCTACCTCTATTAGGCCCTACAACCCCATATCAAAATACAAAATGATGTATGAAAATTCATCTTAATAGAATTGCAAGTTTTCACTTTGCAATCATGGAATTTAGTGCCTTGGACCTGGACAGTAATATATTAAGAAACAGTTTGTGTGTCTCAAAGTATTTCTGTTTTAAAACATTTCCTTTGTATCAAATTACTTATATTAGGTTGCAGTACAACACCAGATCTCAGCTTAGATGCAATACTTTTCATGGTTTCATTACAAGGTTGTGGTGTTGTCAGTCATTCTATGTTTGCAGTACAACGAAATCACTAACATTTTATTAGCATTCCTCCACATCCCATGTCCCCATATACAGGGTACGATAAAAATCTAAGAAATGTATTACAAACACTGGAGGATCTATTATTATTATTTTACACAAAACACAACAGTTGTTTGTTGTCTGTTGTCCTGGCACCTTCCAAGTTAGCCAGCACATACATCACAAACAAATGCCATGTCATTGAGATCCATCTCACGGACAGACTTGACAAAGCCCAGGTCTATTATCATATCAGTAAAACCCATTCCCAGCAGTGCTACGACAAAGGTTGTTCATTTTAATTCCCTCTAATTCATTGAGCCTACACTGCAAAAGGAATTTACTTAAACAAACACATTATACACCCGTAACTGCCCAACAGCTTGTGGCTATCATGTAATCTCATCCAATCAATAGTCACATTGGCGACAATAGTGGAAGGAAATGATCCTCAAATATCATCTTTACACAAGCAAGTCATTCTGGTCATTCAAGTTCTGTATCCTCTTAAAGGACAATACGTGCATAGTTTGTTAATGTAACTGCCTATTGAAAATCTAAATCGTATTATGTTAACTCATCCCCAAATAATGTCTACTCCAAATTGATTGACACCCCTGATAAAGTTTAGCAAAGAAACACTGAATAAAATAAACAACTAACATTATAGATTTAAATGTGTGCTTGGGGTCAACTAGCAGTAATATCCACTTGCGTACAAGGTTCAGCCTAATGTTAGATGTATACGGGGATTTGCCCAAAATATCCTGGTACTTGGTAAAGTTCATAATGCTGTTTATGATAATAAGGGCCCCATGACCAGTGGAAGCCCAATAACCCCAAGTCATTATTGATCCACCACCATCAAAAAGAAGGTGCTACTCATTTTGGCACTTACTTTTTGGGGAAATACATTTATAATTAAAAAATATATATGTTATCATGGTTGATTCTCCTGAATCATTAATGAAGTACAATATGTACATGATGTTGTAAAATTAATATACAGCTCACTACCTGGGTTGTTTATTTTATACCACCTATTTTGCTAACCTTTATCAAGGGTGACAATAATTTTTAAGGTTTCATTGGAGAAAACACACTCTCAAACACTGGCATTGGGGGAAAAAAATCCACCCGGTCTGAGGTCTAAAACGGCTGAGCTGTCCAAACAACAGTTTACTCACATTAATATTTTTAATAGCCAGTATATGCCCACATCATTCCAAAACAAAAAAGTAAGTTATTTAAAACAATTTGGAAAACAATTTCACTCATATAGTATAGAATTTAGCTCATATATCACTGAAAATGTTTAACATAAAATATGTTAAGATGTGGCATGGGGTGGTATATTGGTCTGAACCTGTGCCTCAAGTGCAGCAAGGGGCTGTTCAAGACTACTGCCATTAGCACAATGACCCCTATCTTCCCCACTGGCTTTCTAGCAAAAAAAGTCCCAAAGCAATATTTATGTGGTTGACATTGTCCGATTTACTTCTTGGGCAAAAATACTTATTTTTTCATCTCTGCAGTTAGCCAAAACACACAGTGAAAGGGAGAGAAAGAGACTTCTGAGTGAATAGGAGCACTGATGAACAAAGTGACTCTTCCTCCTACTCCACAGGCTTGTTAACCAGTTTTCTATGTTATTCCATTTTTAATGGCACTAAAACATCAGCCTGGATGATGTTAAGACCATTCAACAGAGAAATCGCTCTCTTTCATTTTATTACCTTCCTGTCTTAATTATTACAGATACAGTTACCTATGAAACTAGACTATATAGCATGACCATGCCATAATTCTTGCCCCTTATTTCCTAACCATTCCAGGATCTGGACAACATACCCTCTGTGGCTAATGGCTAACATGAGCAAAAATAGTAATTAATAGGCCTATGTGGTTCATATGATTATGGTGGTCATTATGCTTCTTGACAGTAATACACCCTGCTCCTTATTACACATTTATAAGCATTTCATAAATTTCTTATAACAGGTCCAAACCACATTATTAAACGTTCATTAAATATGTCCATAGCATGTCTAGAGCAGTGACATTTAACTGACTTCTCACTACAGTCTATCCTTTTGAATGTGCAGCTAAAATTGAAAGAACTTCATCCTGATGTTCCTCTTAATATGCCCTATTGTTAATTATTTGTTGTGAGGTATTCTTCATCCTCTAACGTTATCTAGTTAGTATAAGTTGACTAGCTTAGCAAGCTAATTTATGTTACATTAGTGCTGGGTTTGGCAATAGGCACCTTTAGTTGTTATTGTTGTTGGACTTATAGTATCATTTTAACATTTATTCACACAACAAATGTCACTATAGTAGGTTTCTTCTAGGATGTCCTCAGTAATTTTCCTTTGTTCAAACGTTTGAACTGGAAAATGTCAATAAAATATTTATATATCCTTAAACATTGGGACAGGTTCTTTTTGATAAGTGAGGCATGTTTGCCTTATCAATGTGAAAATATAAATGACTTCACCTTGTATGCACAGAATGCATAAATAGGCCTTTAGTGTGGTGTTATACTATAGATTAAAGGCAAACCTCACAGTTTATTACCATGAATAGATATTTCATGCATGCTTTAGGGACCAGTATCAGGACATATCAACTTAATTTAGGTGTGGGTTAGGGCTGTTTGGGGGTTAAGACAATACGTTATGATATCCTCGATCTTCATGCTCCACTGTATTAAGGAGAGGGTAAGTCCCAGGACTCTTCTGGTCAGTGGAGGGTACAGAGCAGGCCTTACATGGTCATGAAATGCTTACAGATGTGTAATAAATGCTTTATTAATATACAGTGTAGTCAGATTACCACCAACTTTACCTGTACTACATACTGTAGAATTCATACATAGACCTTAAATATTTATGTTACATAGATCAGAGGGGCAAAGTGTACAGTTCATTACAAGTAAGTGATTAATAAGTGACAGCAGAAGGTTGATGACATCACACCTCATTCATTCTATTCGCCTGTTGAGTCAACTGGTCCCTCACACACCAAAGTCACCAATGAATTAACGTCTTTATCCAGATGAAATCCTGCAACTAGTAATGTCCGGTTGTCTGACAACCTTCTCACTCATCCCCATCTCCTCCGCCCAACTTCGGAGAACTCCCATTCCTCTCTCACCTCTTTAATTCATCCCTGACCGTTGGCTGCATACCCTCAGAGTCACTGTCCGCCTCAAGAAACTGCTGACACTTGACATTACTGACATCAAAAACTAGAGACCTGTATCCACTTCCTTTCAAAAATACTTGTGCGTGCTGTCTCTGACCAACTCTCCTGTATTCTACTTTAGAACGATCTCCTCGACTCTGACAAGTCAGGCTTCCTGACAGGTCACTCAACCGAGACCGGTTTCATTAGATTTTCACATGCTTCTTCTTGAAGCTTGGACAGCAGAGCCCCAGACCGTTTTGAGAAAACCTATGGGACTCATCTTCATAAAATAGTAACTAAAATTCTGGAAGTCCACAGCCTATATTCCTCAGCAGTAGTATAGTGGTACCACAAACCCATAAGATGCCTTGTTGCAATAAACCAGTTACCAACACAGTTAGACTAATTAAAATGTATGTGATGTGAGATTTGTGGTGTATGTGTCATATACCTCAGCATTGGGAATTTCAACCCCCTTGGTTTATAAATAAGGCATGGGTGGTGTGGTATATGGCCAATATACCACAGCTAAGAGCTGTTCATAGGTGTAATGCATAGTGGAGTGCCTGGACACAGTGCTTAGCTGTGATGTGGAGGCAATATACCACAAACCACAAAGTGGTAAAAAGTGATGTGATGTACCTGTGTTATACCATCTCATACAATGGCTATAAGAAAATCAGTATTTAGAATTCTAACCACCCAGTTTATAATGCTGAGTAATGTTTCCAAAAAGTGGGAATCCATGTTTACCTGACAGAATACAAAAATGTATTTCTTTGCAACAATAAAATACTATATTACTAGTATTCAGTTACACTAAGCTCCTGCTAAACATTGGTTCAGTGCTAATGATAAATATTCATTTATCATTTTAAACTTAGGATTATACTTTTTGACATTTTTACCTCCATATATTTGGTTTTGTTAGCAATAAATCTCTATAAATTGCAGCTGTGAATATGGGAATCCCAGGTAGATGAAGCACTGGTAATGGGTCTTGGTCTTACTTTTAGAGCAGGGGTTCCCAATTTTTTTCATTTGTAAACCTATTTTGATACTACCACAAACTTTTTAATTTGAACTATGAGAGTAAAAATATGTTTGAAATGTAATAATATTTTAAACTAAAGGATGTAAGGTTTAAATCAGGCAATAATTGTGTATGATCTTCTGTGTAGAAAAGAACATACAGTAATTGATGATGTTCTTTCGTCCCCAGTCTGAATTACTGCCTGGTCTTGTCCACTCTGTTCTAAAGGTTTCTGAAGGAAACAAGAAGACACACAGGTGTTCATGACAGTCTTATCTATCATCATGTTTTCTACAAATGGTAGAGCAACATTTGTAGAAAAAAAAGAAACCACTCTGTTTAAAACGGCATTATGTATAATTTCTATATTGCAATACAAATAATACCTGCTATAATAGTAGAATAGTATTTCATATTATTTTGGGGGCAAACTAAAGCTCCAAAAATGTTGAATTTCTATGGGTCAACTGAAGGCACACTCTGGTGTCAAGTAGAAAAGGTGCAAACACCCATTCTTCCATCTGTGTCACTGGGAGAACTAATCATCTCTCCTCCAAACATCAGTGGCAAACAGGGGCAAGCAAAAATCTTTAGTCATTTCCTTGCTAAAATTCGAGTGAGAGAGAAGTACTGAATAGTATTTTATATATATTTTAAATATTTGAAAAATCCCAGAGTATAATTGTACAGCTTTTGTAAACTTGTTGACCAAAAATGAAGGTAACACTTACAAATTGGAGGAGAATTGAATGCGTACTTAATCCTTGCCTGTTGCTAAAATGTATACTTCCATTCCAAACTAGAATAGTTAACGAACAAGTAAGCTAGCCAGCAAGCGAACAGTTTTCAGCAAGTGGCTGCTGGGATACAGCTAGGTGCTCTAGGAGAGGAGGGGAGAGTTGGACTTCCACAAGGTGGGAGCAAATTATGGCTATCCCCTTTAATACATTTCATGGCTTCTAGGTGTTACTGACATAACCCTGGTTCTATGTACCAACGAGTTTTTTTCCCCAGTGGTTCTTGTGACCCAGTTTTCATAAGAGGCAACCCCACATAAAGTCACAAACCCTAGTTTGGAAAACACTGATCTAGCGAAATGCAGATTTCTAGATTGTAATATTCTGGTAACTGACCGGGTGCAACCTTTTTAAAGGCAGCTAAAGGGTGCTCAATGTCTGCATGCACGGCAATACCTAATCAGACAAGCTGACGGTTTCAAATCTTTTTCACAATTGAAATTATTATGTGACATCACCCTAAACAAAAGGGACATGAAACACCAATATTTAACAGCAACAGAAAAAAACAGATGAACAATTTCCTTAAATTTTCCAGATACACTAATCAACACATTTTTTTGTGTTGTACCAAAGTAAAACATTAGTAGTCAAACCTATTCTACTTAGGAGAAGCGGGCGAGATGTGCAAAATGCAATCCGTTAATTATTATAACATTATAGAAACAGACATATATATCTAATTTGAAAACAGACTATCTTAAAAACAAAATGAAAAGGATTAAGAATAGTTAAAGCCTACTGTGATTGTGGATTTCCCAGCATACTTCCCGTACTTCAGGAATAAAGGCTTTACGATCTTCTTCTGGGCCACGATCTGTGGAGCACAGGACAACTATGAATGACCATTGACTATATGAAGTATAACAGTATAACAGTGCATTCGGAGAGTATTCAGACCATTTCACTTTTTCCACATTTTGTTACATTACAGCCTTATTCTAAAATGCATTAAATGTGATATTTCAGTTTTTTTGTTGTATATAATTGCAAAAATGTCTACAAACCTGATTTTGTTTTATGGGGTATTGTGTGTACATTGATAAGGAAATTATCAGTTCACTCTGTTTTTTAATAAGGCTGTAACATAAAACATTCTGAAAAACATGCCTGAAGGGTCTGAATAATTTCAGAATGCACTGTATGAAAATACAATAACATATTTTAGGCCAGCGCTGGGCATTTGTTTGCTGGACGCATTAGCTAACTATAGTATGAATAAATGAATTCAGGTGCATTATTTAGCCCCACAAGTGATTAAAATAGTTAACTAGCCAGTTTTTTAAAAGCCCTGTAAAGAATTTTGGCTGGCTACTGTATTAATTAAATTGTACAGATCCTGACGCAATCCACCATGCATATTAGCAGGCTGCAGCACCATGCATCTATTCTAAGATCTTTACCTTGAGGGCATATAATTCCTTCATAGAACATTCATGTGTGTATTAAAGAACAGTATGTGTAACATTATAGGTAGGAGGCAGGACACAGATGCAGGGAGAACTTTTTAGAATATAACTACAAACCAAAAAAAAACAGAACAACGTTACAAAAAGAAACAAAAACCAAAACAATGACCAAAGATACAAGAGGGAGGAAGTAACTTAAATAAGGACAACGATCAGGAACACAGATGAGGGCAATAACAACAGACAAGCATCTGTTCTCTAAATGAGGGAGAGAGAGAGGGCATTGGACTAAAATGTGGTTTGGATGAGGGCTGTTATTTGGTTACAACCGATTAACAGCCCTCATCTAATTATGATATCTTCCTAACTACATGTTGGATACCTAAAATGTACCCTAAGGATTCAATCCTGTGGTGCACTTCATTTACCATTGACCTGAGAGGAAGATAAGACACAAGCCTACACTGGCATGTGGGCCCATATATATATGCTGTGGATATATTGCAACAATCTTAATGAATCAATTTGGGACCTGTTATGAAAGAATAATTAAATATATACGTTTAATGAAAATGTAGTAATTTTTAATCTATTATTATTCTTTCACAATAATAAGAAAACATTTAAAATAACCACATTTAGTTAAAAATGTTGGCATTAATAGATTCAAATAGCAAATTTGATATTTGACATTAGATTGAGTTGAGTTGCACTTCATTATGCAGATGTCGCATTAATCCAAACTTTATTTTAAATGAGTGGAGGGCCAGTACCATACCTGGCCAAGTGTACACTCCACACCACCGAGGAAGTCGTCATCTCGGGTGCCAATACTGTGGGTGCCATGGATGTCGTAAACCTCAAACCGCAGCTTCTGCACCTCCTCAAAGTAGTAGTCAAGGGTGAAGACCTTGGCAAAGACCGGGTGCAGGTTGCTCTTGATCACCTCTGTCCGGTCAAACTGGCAAGAGGGGAGAAATATTTACTGTAAATACTTAGGCCTCCCCTGGTCTCTGTAATTAATTTCCCGTCAATCAACATCAATTAACAAGCGTCAATTTATATGCACTATACATCATATGAGTTAATTTGCCATGCTATAATTAATGTATGATACATGGGAGGGCAAGAACTAGAGCAGAAGACCCAACTGCACCGGGATCACTGCTCTTCCTATTGATTGAACCCACATCCTCTTCAGAGTGACAGCAGAGAGGAGTTTAGTGGTCCATACGTCATTTTATCTTGCACATCCGATTCATGCCAGAGCTCACATTTCCACGTGCCTTTCATTGCAAGACAGTTTATGTACACTACCAGATAAGTTGTTTCTCACAATTTAATTACAAGCAAGGTATTATAAGTTCAGCCCATCGGCTAATCAAGCATACAATTCCATGAATTATTTGTGTATGAAAAGGTATACAATGCACAAAAATGCTCCGATTTACTCTGCTGGAAAAATAGTTTGGATTTATATATAATTTCTGTATTATTGAGGCTTTAAAAGTGAATTAATGTTTAAAAAGAGCTTGAGCATTCCCGATTCATATCTGTTATTTACAAAAATGCCTATTTTACATGTACTATGCTGTAGACTTGGAATAAAAAGACTTGAAAAATGGACCATAAATTAATATGTAAATTGCAATACAACTGTTAGATCTATCATGTATTATTGTCTCTCAAAATTGAATCTAATATTAACAGTTGCATTCCGACAGTGCCCAGGAGTCTGGCAGAGTGGGGTGGAACTTGTTCTGGGTGGACAGGTAGATGTAGGACAGTGTTGCTTGTGTCATCGATATCACTCTCCTTCCCTTATCAGAATCAATACACCTTTCACCCTGGCGAATGTGACCCAAATGAATAGGTAGTAGTGGACATGCACATCCCTGTCCACAAAAAAAACTGTACTTGACAAAAACAAATGCACATAAAAATAAAAAGGCACCCGCACAAACAAACTTTTTGGTGCGGGGAAATAAAGTACTTGGAGAAGCAATATAACGTTGTGAGGCCACATTCCTCGATACACATCCCTTGGATGGGTTTCTTGTAAAAATATATCAAAAACAAATCATAAAACTAGTAAAAACAATCAGATAGTCCATGTGCATCACTGCATATGTACAGTGTTGTTGTTGTGGTCACATTATTCTGTCACAGCTTCCATTAACTCTGCGACTGGCTTCCCAAAGCAAAGGCCAGATTATGTGAATTTTAGCATCAGAACTCCCACTCATTGCTTACTGAGTCCTTGCACACCTCTCCAGGTACACAACATCTAATGTTCTGCTCCGCTAAAAATATATATTTTTATACAGTAGGCTATCTTAGAAGAAGAACTGAACATTACAACAGCTTCTTGTAGGTTATGCTTAAATCTAAGAAAAGGTGCTATATCATGATATTGTGTAGTTGAGTGGTACCAGAGCGAAATTGTGGGACAGATGGCCCTGTCCCTTGCTGCACTCCAGCTCCAATGTGCTCCCAAACTCTGGCAAACCCCAGTTTGATTCATTTAGCATGTCATTAAAAAGGATTGATCCTCTTGCATTAGTTAGGAGTGATGTCGGGCATGATGAGCGATTCTATGATTTTTCTTGAATGCTTAGACTGATAGAACATTTTGGAGAATTGTTTCCCCCACAGAATGCCTAGGTCCAAAAGTCAGAGCAATACAGAGCACTATTGTCACTGGTAGCTTGCAATCTGTTCAACGATAAGTACAAACATTTTTTTAAGATTAGTCTTAATTTGATGGATGGTCGATGTATGGTGTTATCGCCAGCCCTTCCATGTGTTTCTCTGCCTCGTGGAGTGAAGAGATAAACCATTGCTGACCATAAGACGTTGTGCACAGCCTTGCAGGGAAGAGAAAATTCAAAGTCAAAGGTCAGTGAATCTTGTAATTCTTCAGAATAAAGCAGTAACATAGTCAAGTCATTAAACCTTAAGTCCGAGTCCCACAGAGATCATACATCCCTTAAGATGAAAGTTCAATGCATTAGAGTTCCAAAACAGAACAAGGCTATAATACCCAACTTGGATAATAAGTTATAATAAGTTATGGATAATAAGGGATCGAGGTTAGTTGGTTAAAAAAATCATCAATGAACGTCATAATTGTGGTTCCTTTTTTACATTTCTTTTTTTTTTTACAATTATTTATTTATTATTATTTGTTTTCTGTTAAGTTGAATTTCCTTGCACCTCAAAACATACTGGCATTTTACTCTAAATGATAAAGCTCAGATATGCAGACATTTCCAGCTATAGTACTATCTTCCCCCACTCTCTTTTTTCACGGCTTCATTCAGACGGCTTCTCACAGTTGTCTGGCCACAACCTCTCCCATCCCAAGTGTATATTTCCCTGAACACACACACACACACACACACACACACACACACACACACACACCGCTAGTCACCAATGAATCTATTTTCTATGCTGTTACTTTTTCTCTAGGTGATTCCTGCCCATTTTCACGGTTTTGCAATTATTTTTATACCCTGTAGATGTGTTTTAGAATTTATAATATATTGTCATGTTCTTTCTTGTGATTCTCTCTTATTCAAATTATTGTTATTATTCATTTATTTATTTTCAAACATGCCCAGTCATGAATCAAATCATTGTAAAGTTGGTGATTTCTATCTCCTCCAAATTTTGAATAGTTGTTTTCTCTAATAATTGAGTGTTTATAGTTAATTATTAATTTAAAGCTTGTGTCCAATAAGAGCGGCATGCATTCCATTGAGCCTTACTCTGTGAGGAGCTATCTATAATATTTTTACCTTGATTTGCAATTTCTTTTGAAAGTGGTCATTCCGTCTAACTTGGAGCAGGCCAATCTCTTTTCTAGTCTTTTGACCTGTGTTTTGCCTTTGAACCGGGCATGTTTGGGGACTAATGAGAGGTTATATAGTTGTTCTGGAAAAGATATTTTCCATAATGGTTTGACCCAAAAAATAAATACTCTAGAGATGGGCCTTGCCATCTGTCTTACTAACTCAATGAGTCCCAAGACTCCAGAAAAAAGCATGTATCTGCCATCACTACCCTATGGTCTACTGCTATATTTAACCTCACATTGAAGTGTTAAACAATTTTACTGAAAGTCCAGGACACGTTGGCATGTCCTTAGGACTTATGGTGTAACAATGTCACCACAGCAAAGCCAAAGTCAACCTGTCTTCATAGAGCACCAGTCAGGATGAATAAAGCTCACTGATCGTAAACTCTGTCAAGGCTCTCCAAAGTCAATATGGCCCCCACACACCACATGCCATGGATCAGACTGCACACACTGAACAAACATGGCAAACAGCACACAATTGCTTCCACATTAACATTCAGATATTCATGTGTTAATCCTACTGCTTTGCCTCGTGCTGTTGGCCCTTCAGCTGCTGAAAACACACACACACAGGCTGATGATTTTACAGCACAATGGTTGAAGAAAAGCAATAGCGCAAATATGTATCTTTTCTCACTGTGGAATAAAGTGCCTAGCGTGCCTGTCAGTCCTAATCAGAGACACCTTCTCAAGAGTGTTATTAATTATATGGATACAGTTAACCTCAAGAATGAGATTGGGTTTCTTGTTATTCATTACTGACCTGGCAAACATGACAAAAGTGGTTAATTTCTCAGGAGATAACAGCTAAGACATGCTTTAATTAGGCCCCCAATCCAACCTCCTTTTGGTCTTTTTCTCATTCTGTCTACATATCTCTGTGCCATCTGGTAGGATAGATTTGTGAACACGGTTGAGTGTGAGTATAATAATAATAGTAATAATAACTTAAGTATGTTTTTGTGCTTTTAGGGAAACCTGATTCTTGCGAAATTGTACGAATTTTGTGTTTTTTTGCATGTTTCAGGGAGACTAGATTTGTGAGAAAATGCACAAATTTAGTTGATGCAAAACAATGCTTCAGTACCGGTATGTTTAGTACAGCCACTAGGTGAAATAGTAAGCGTGTAGCTGTAAAGGATGTTCATTTTTGCTAGGGAGCTGTGGTCGGGGATGGTGGACATAGTTAATAAACACAAACGACTCAAACCCCAGTGCTTGCAAGTTGAAATCGGAAAGAGGCATGACATTTAGGTTGTCAAACCTTACCTCAAACCTTAACCACACAGGAGTAGTTATCTAACCTTAGAAAATGTTGTTGTGCGTCCTTTCCCTAACCTGCTATTTGTTCAGTGTTGCCAGATGGGGCAGTGTCCCGCCCAATTGGGCTATTTTTAATGACAGTGTGCATGCAAAAATGGGCTTAGGGGGATCGATTTACAGATAGGCTTGTATAGTAAAAATAGCGTTCAGGCGTTTTTTTTATGGAGTCCGCAGGTGGTTTACAGTCAATAAAATCTGGCAACCCTGTCTTTGTTGTCGATAACCTTACTGGAGGAGTATTACGAAGCGCAGCGATTCCATCCGGGGTATACATCCACATTTGGGCATCGACAGCAACAACTTGAATTTGTGCATTTGTGCACAAATCGGGTCTTCTAAAAACGTACGAAAATTGCACGGAATATGCACAAAAACGTTGACATTACTTTTTGTACGTTTTTGCCTGAGGGAAATCAAACACTGAAATGCACAGCATTATACCTTTACTTAAAAAGTTGTTTTCTTTTTTTAAAGGCCCATTGTAGTCTTAAAGTTTTTCTCAAATGTATTGGATGATATTTCCACCACGTAAGGTCAAAATCACACTGAAAAAAGTGCAATTGTAATAGTGCCCTTGTGAAGCAAACATTGGAATGTTGGAATTTAAGACTTTTTGGATAGGATGGTACTTTTGATCAAATGCAGGATTTCATCTGATGTGTTTGGTCAAAAGACATAAATATTGTAATATCTTATTAATATCTTTTAATATTGATAATGCTTTAAAGATAATAATGATGTAACACATCAATGTAACCAAAACATGGAAGTGCGCCTTACACTTTGAAAACCTCTGTAACAGACTAATAACTGATTATGTGGGTAAGGGGGTGACCTCTAGAACCTCCAATCAGCCAATCAGGTGGGTCTAATGAAAAATCTTCAATATGGTTTCCAAACACCCACACAATCAGAGTGAGCATTTCAAGGGCTAAAGATGTCCAGGGAAAAAATATCCTACAAAGGTTTTTAGATGGAATAGGGATAGACATCTGTTGTTTTTACTGTGTGATTCAACTGATAGAAAAAGTTAGACAGAGCTCAAGTGTTTTCTTGAGGATGGTTTAAGATTGAGAAAATTGTGCATCCAGGCTCTAACCGTTTAAAGGGAACAATGTAGTTGGATCAGATAAAAGGTGTCAGGTTTTCTTCTGATGTGTATCCGAGTGTCATTAGTGTATTGGTGGTAGTTAAGTCCATTGCCTTAAATAATAAGCCTGAAGGGGAGCATATAGAAGAACAGCAGAGAGCAAATGACAGAGCACTGGGCCCACAAAGAACAGTAATGGAGGTGGATCTGAGGCTGTCAGTGGTGACAAATCATTGTTTGTTTGTATGGTCAAGGGCCAGGCCAGTAAGACCAATGAGCTGCCCCAGTCATTCCAGTAGGAATTCAGAGCAAACTTTTGCGCAGATGACCAATCAAATGGATGGGATGCTCATGTACTCTGAGTCAGCAGCCAGTAGAAGGACATTGGTTACACTATGGTAAGTCCATGCTAGGCTGCTTCCTGATGTCTGATACAGCATACTTGATTACCTTGAAACCGAAAGGGGAGTTGGATATAAGCCTGTGAAAGTTTCCAAGTTGAGGCCAGGTTTTTTTTTAGTACAGGTGTGATGGAATTGCTTTTCAGCGATGTGGGGACATTGGGTCAAGGCTGCAGGTGGTGTGGTGCATTCCAGGATAGTGTCGAAGGCCTCATTTACTTGGGTGAACAGTGCAAGCAAGCATTCTTGGGTTAAAGAATGACTGGTCAGGTGAGGACAGGAGTAAAGCATTGATCATGTACATTTCATGTTGAACAAATTCCATGAATTGCTCTGTTGTGATGGGTCCAGTAGTGTTGCTAGCAGGTGTCAGTAGGGAGGGGAGTTTTAAATCCATAGATATTTCCTTGCTGTTAGAGAGGCTCAAATCAGACCCAGTCAGGTTGGCAATGGTAATACCAGAGAGCACACCAGATATAGTCTGCGATAATGATTGTGTTTGGCCAAGTCAACAAGCTGTGTAAAGCCAAGAGAGTCAAGCAGAGCAAGGATATCTGTGGCATTGTCAAAATGAGTGTGTATGTTGTAGCAATAACAGCAAGGCTGAGCAATGGTGATGAGATCAGACAGTTCAGTTAGAAACTCTGTTTGGTTGTGTAGGGTATTAGGTTGTCTCTTTGTATGATGGCCCTCCCATATCCTATGCCAAACGGGCAGGTCTGGTCAACACATACATATTCAGAGGGTTTGGCTTGATGGTATTGGCTTGATCTTTGCCATGTCTAGGTAATGCAGAGACCTTGGTAATTTAAGGTAAAATCAATATTATTGTCAGAGAAAATATAAAAAAAAAATATATCAATATAAAAAATAAAACGTGACAGGGCTTTTTTATATAAAGAATGAATATTAAGTAGGGTAGTTGTGGTTACCGATTCAGTTCTGTGTTTGCTGACTGGAGAAGACATCATTGTGATGATATTATGGGGAACTATTTAACCAGAAGGATGGGTTGCACAAGTCTGTCGAGAGGGGTTTGTGGTTAGTTATTGGGGGGTTGAGTGTAGGGTTTAATGCCAGGGAACAGGATATCAAGATTTACCGGGATTTCACTGCTTTAATATTTTCTCATCCAGGATAGAACATGTTTATAAATTGATAAATTGTAATTAATTATTTAATTATTCATAACAGCCTGACTTAAAATAGAACTGTTAAATACCTGCGTTTTTTAAATACCGTATGTGTTCCATTTTGCATTCTCTGCTCTTCTAACTGCAAGCTCATTGATACATTCATAGGGTATGTGTATGGTGTTGAAGACTACTTTAATTTACCCAGTATTCCTCTCCACTAGAGATACAGCCCTGTTACCAAAGTAGGGACGCTGCGTAAAATGTAGTAAAAACAGAATGCAATGATGTGCAAATCATTTAAACCCTATATTCAATAGAAAATAGTACAAAGACAACATGTCAAATGTTGAAACTGAGAAATGTTATTGTTTCTTGAAAAATCTATGCCCACTTTGAATTTGATGCCAGCAACACGTTTCAAAAAAGTTGGGACAGAGGCAACTAAACCTGGTGGAATATCACACAACTAATTAGTATTAAAAGATCATTCCAGAGAGGATGGGTCTGTCAAAACTGAGGATAGGGAGGGGTTCACCACTCTGTGAAAGACTGCATGGGCAAATAGTGCAGCAACTGAAGAATAATGTTTCTCAATGTAAAATTGCAAAGAGTTTGGGGATCTCATCATCTACGGTACATAATATCATTAAAAGATTCAGAGAATCTGGAAAAATCTCTGTAGGCAAGGGACAAGGCCGAAAACCATTACTGGATGGCTGTGATTTTCGAGCCCTCAGGTGGCACTGCATTAAAACCAGACACGATTCTGTAGTGGAAATCCCTGCATGGGCTCAGGAACACTTCCAAAAACCATTGTCTGTGAACACAGTACGTTGCTCCATCCACAAATGCAAGTTAAAACTCTACCATGCAAAAAAGAAACCATATATAAACAAGATCTAGAACCACTGCCGCCTTCACTGGGCCCGAATGCATTCAAGATGGACTGAGTCAAAGTGGAAAACTGTCCTGTGGTCTGACCAATGAAAATGTGAAATTATTTTTGGGAGTCATGGACAACGTGTCCTCCAGACTAAAGAGGAGAGGGACCATCCAGCTCCATGATGCATCCGTGATGGTATGGGGGTGCATTAGTGCACATGGCATGGGTGACTTGCACATCTGTGAAGGTACCATTAATGCTGAAGAATATATACAGGTTATGGAGCAACACATGCTGCCATCCAGACAACTTCTTTTTCAGGGAAGGACTTGCTTATTTCAGCAAGACGATGCCAAACCACATTCTGCACGTATTACAACAACATGGCTCTGTAGTAAAAGAATCTGGGTGCTAAACTGGTCTGTCTGCAGTCCAGACCTGTCACCCACTGAAAACATTTGGCGCATTATGAAACGAAAAATACGACAAAGGAGATCCCAAACTGTTGAGCAGCTGAAATTCTATATCAAGCAAGAATGGGAATACAGCATTTAGTCTCCTCCATTACCAAACACTTACAGAATGTTGTTAAGAGAAGAGGTGATGGAACACAATGGTAAACATGCCCCTGTCCCAACTTTTTTGAAACGTGTTGCTGGTATCAAATTCAAAATGGGCATGTATTTTCCTAAAAACAATAACATTTCTCAGTTTCAACATTTGATCTGTTGTCTTTGTACTAACCAATTAAATATAGGGATAAACGATTTGCACATCATTGCATTCTGTTTCTGCATTTGCATTTTACGCAGTGTCCCAACTTTTTCAGGAAACAGGGTTGTAGATCACTGTATTAGTTGACATTCAGATAGTCAGATATCACCATAATAAGTAGGTTATCACAAACAATGGACAGCAATATCCTTTAAAAAGAAAAGGATTAAGCGGCATCCTTAATCGCATCCGTAGGCTAAAACAACTGTTTTCCAGGCTGCTCTTGTTGCTATCCAGTCTCATTGAGATGGTGGCTGTTCTGCGGCTCCTGTGAGGTGGGCTGGCCGGCCATTGAAACATCCTGCAGTGTACTGCATCCTCTTTGCACAAGTGTACATTATCACATAGACAGTCCAGACGGGGGGATGGTGGGATCATTTTACATTTGGCCATTAGGAACAGGCCCAGGAGGGGCTGACATTTCTCTAGTCAATGTTGGCTCCATCAGACCCTGTGGACATTATTAGAATTCTTGCATCTGGCATGATGAAAGCTGAACAGAGCCGCAGAGGAAAAACCTGCGTGATGCTTAACCCTGTGATTGTCTCGTTTGCCAGGCAGAGTCTACAATGAGTTGACCTTGTGATGTAGGTAGGGATTGCTGAGGTCCCAGGAAGTCATTGCATGACATCGTCAAATACAAAAGTAGTTTGTCTGGTTTCCCCATGCATTTACATAATTAATGCAGTAGATACTGCAACATACTGCAACATATCATGATGAGGCAATAAGCAATAATGGCCAAAAGGAGGTGCTGTGTCATGACTACTGTCCCAGATTAACACTGTTTGCCACCTTATTGCTCTCATAAAATGTTGCCAACCTATAAAAAAATGTTTGCAACAGTGTGGATGTGGCATCAGATATTGCTTGGAAAACATACCTCAATCCAGGAATAGTTCATGTCAGAGTAAAAATGGAATTGGGTGGGTTTTTAGTTGAGTCGGGAGGATTTAGGCTGTGATTGTGCAGTATACTGGCAATTAAATCTGGCAACTCAGTGCAGAGCCCCCGAAGGGAACATTCGGTTTTCAGAGATGTAGTCAACTTCGAACTTGTTTCCTTTACACCAGAAATAAGTTTGTTGGAACCAATCCATGTGTTTATTTTAAGCTTCCTCGTTTTATAATGAAAGGGTGGGTACCACTAGCGTAGCTATGGGGGGTGCAGTGGGTGTGGTTGCACCAGGGCCCGCGGTGGGTGGAGGGTCTGTCAAAATGCAGGTGTAGAGGAGTGCGTAGAGAAGAACAGAGTCAAGCGCAGGGAGGCGATAAACGTTTCTTGTATTGTATAACTCAAAATAAAGGGCACGCTATAAACGGGCGCACAAGCGCTAAACAAGCGTGCCAGCTCTCCAGTACAATGTAGGACATAGAACAATACCACACAAAGACACCCAGAAACACAGGAACTAATATAGGCAACCTAATGAGGGAATGGACACCAGGTTCGTGAAATAACAAGACATGACAGTGCCGTGGGAGGAGGAGCGGCGTGACTAGAAGGCCGGCGATGACGCACGCCGAATACCACGTCGGGGGGATGGCGCACGTCTTCCACGCACGTCCTCGTTACAGGGCCCGTGTTTGGTGACTAGTGGGCCCATGCTCTGCCTCCGTCATTAGTTATTGTTTGTATTTTCACTTTTATAATGTGTTTCAGTGGGACGAGCGCAATGCGACGTCAGCTGTGCTGTTAATGTATGGCGGGATCGCCAGAACGTTGTACAAAGTGTATATACCGCCGCAAATCTATCTCATCCGGGGGGGGGCACCTTTACAACAGCTTGCACCAACAGCGTCACCACGCTACGCCAGTGGTGGGTACAACACTTTCAGGAGTCTTGGGCTCCAAATTCCTCAACTTCCAGTCCACAGTTCAACCAACAAATTAGAGTGATGTGAAGGCCTGCCTGAGATCCAACTACATTGTGTTCCTTTCTGTTGATATTTGAACAAATAAAAAGCCAAATCACTGACCACATACACTGTTTTCCATGTTTAAAGTCAGGCCGGTCTTTGTTTGCTGAAAAACATATTTTTATAAACATGTGAAATACAACCATGGACCATTTATCTAATTTATTTGCTGCTCAATGACATCTATTACCTTAAGTAGGCTGGGATTAAATTTTCACTTGCACATGCATTCAGGCTGAGTTGCCATATTTCAGCAACAGAACCAAGGAAAAAGGCCCAAGTTGCAAACATAGACATTTTATCAGGTATCATTTGAAAGCGACTCGGAGTCAGAGCTCCAACCCACGTACATATTTTGCCACTCAACTTTGTTGTACTAGAAGCTAGTACTGTGGACTGGGAGTACAGGTACTTAGCGAGACGTCTCACAGTAAACTCATTACCCTATAAGAGTGATGGGAAACAGAGCCTAGGCAGATGAGAGAGAAATGTGTGTGGGTTCAGATACTCTCACTCAGCTTTTGGTATGACGAGCAAATGATTTGCATGACAATGTTACTTCTCCGTTCAGATGGATTTGAGAGCAAAGGAGTGGGCAACCAAAGACTCAAAAACAGAGCATTACAAAACATCATTTCACAGTAGAGTGTTCATTCAAGGGCCTCTTCCCCAGCCCAGCTATCTTGACACAGCTCTCTGTTTAGCTAAATTCTATCTTTAGAAAGCTAAAACAGCAAAGTGACTGCCACATCAGTGGTTTTCAGCCAGTGTGTTGGTTCTGCACTGTTGTGGCTTGAGGAACTCTTAGGTGTTCTGCCAAACTTCTCCTAATCTTGATGCATTATTGGAACAGTGAGTTAAAAACATCACCTGTGGAAAGCACATGGAATTTCGATTCTGGAGCACCAGTGCCAATCAAATAATACACTGAATTGCTCATTGTTAAACTTTTATTAGTCTTGCTGCCATACTTCTAAAATGTTGTCATGCCTCCTATAGTATTTTAGGGGAGCCAGGGTCTCAACGGGGCTACACCTGTATTGTTGTTTTAAGCCCAATGCCCTGAGGCTGTTGTTACATTTGTACAATCTGAGGGGGATAATTTGTATAATTTTACTTTGCCTGTGAGAAGGATTAGCACAGGCAAGTTTTAGGCTTAGCTCAACAGAAGCTTCTGTCGTAGAAACAAATAGGTAACGGCTTTGTGTTTGTGGTTGCACCTTTACAATGCAGAAAATGCTCCGCTGTAGTTCACACCATTGAAACTAATGACATATTTTACAGGAGCTAAAAAATAGACAATCCTTCTGGTGCAGATTTTTACAAAATGGAAATAAAACATTCACTAAGAAAAACACAAAACTCACAATTGACAAAAGCATAACAGATCATTAAAAATACCTTTTTTTCACACAACAACATTGAAATACATTATGTTCATACAAAGAACATGCATAAGATTTTCTTCATTATTGTTAAAATGCCTTTTTCTATCACTATGCTTATTGTTCCTAATTGATCCCAATTGATTCTAATTGATCATCACTCAGCCATTTGGTGAAGATACTGTATGTATTTTACAGTGTTTTGCCTACTATGTTCAGATTGAAAAGTACAGAATTGCCTCCCTAAAGCCATAGATTTGTATGTAACCTCAGTGGGATTCAAACCCACAGCCTTTTTGTTGGTTGTGTGAACGACAAAAGACTGCTGCATTGCGTATGTACCATACAATACTGTCATGAACAGGACATGATTGCCATCCATAGAAGTAACCACAACTGGTAACTATATAACCATATAAACCCTGTGAACACTGGCAATGTCTATCAACATGGAGCAGAACAGACAGCAAGGCACAGGAATAAATCAGATAGCCCTGACCCTTGAACTGGGTCAAAGCTACAAACTGAACTGTTGTGAACCATCATATTCATAAGTACATCTTTGTTGATAAAGCATGCTTCTACTGGGCCAAATCTTAACAATGTCAACGAAATATCTTTTGTCAATGAGCAACGGTCCATGTGCCCGAACGTGTGGGAAACATGTTCATGTGTGTAGTCATGTCTGAAGATGTGTGGTCGGACATAAGACACTTCTTGGGTCTTACAAGGCTGTGGCTGCACACCTCATTGAGATACTCAATGAAAGTGTGTGTGATAAAGTTGGTTTGACCATTCAGAGGTGATTCAGGAATGGTTTTGGGCCAATCCTTGATTCCTGACCCTAGACCTGGCCCCATAATCTCCTTCTAATTATGGAGGTGGAAGGTCTATGACTGCCATCCCCATGAACATGTCACCCTTCTTCAGCCCATGGATAAGCTAGGTCATCACGGATGACCAATGTCATATCTGGATTCGCCAATGCCGAAATATTCTTCCTGTAATGTGGACAAGATAACATGGCCAAATACCGAAGACAGAACTGGTGCAAATTAGTGGTGTGTGCTAAACATTGACATGTCTTATTTATTTCTGATAGTATTTGTTATGATTCATTAGACAAAGAAATATATTACAATAAAAGGTTTTTTTGCATCAATGACTGTAAAAGATGTCTTCATTGGTCACACTTGAATTTTGGATAGAAATTAATTATTTTCTGTCAATTGTGATGGGTAATGTGCAGTTAGAGTTTTGCCTAATGTGAAAACAGTGAAATAAACTGTAACAGATTACATTTAGCACTTGAAAGACTCCTTTTGAAACACTTGTCTTACATTGTTTGGTCTTGGACTAACTGATTGTTACTGTGACTTAACTGAAAGAATTGCACTATATTATGTTTTAATGACTTAACCAATGTAGTTGTTGTATTTCACCAAAAACTTGACACACCAAATGAAAGCAAAATCAGTTCATTTGAATGCAAAATTTAATGGTTTACAAGTATGATCAGTTTGGAGGTTTGTATTAAGTATGATCAGTTTGGAGTTTTGTATTAAGTTTGATCTGTTTGGAGTTGTGTATTAAGTATGATCAGTTTGGAGTTTTGTATTAAGTATGATCAGTTTGGAGTTTTGTATTAAGTATGTTCAGTTTGGAAAATGCGTAAAATGCAAATAAAAACAGAATGCAATGATTTGCAATTCATATAATCCTTATATTTAATTGAAAATAGTATAAAGACAACATATCAAATGTTGAACCAGAGATATTTTACTGTTTTTGGAAAAATACATGCTCATTTTGAATTTGATGCCAGCAACACGTTTTAAAAAAGTTGGGACAGGGGCATGTTTATTACTGTGTTGCATCTCTTCTTCTTTTAACAATAGTCTGTAAGCGTTTGGGAACTGAGGAGACCAATTGCTGTAGTTTTGAAAGTGCAATGTTTCACACATTCTTGCTTGATATAGGATTTCCGAGGCTTGAGAGTTCGCGGTCTCCTTTGTCATATTTTTAGTTTCATAATACACCAAATGTTTTCAATGAAAGGTCTGGACTGCAGCCAGGCCAGTTTAGCAGCCAGACTCTTTTGCTACGGAGCCATGCTGTGGAAATACTTGCAGAATGTGGTTTGGCATTGTCTTGCTGGAATAAGCAAGGCTTTCCCTGAAAAATACATTATCTGGATGACAGCATATGTTGCTCCAAAACTTGTACATATTGTTCAGCATTAATGGTGCCTTCACAGACGTGGAAGTCACCCATGCCATGTGCATTAATGCACCCCCATACCATCACAGATGCTGGCTTTTGAACTGTGCACTGATAACAAGCCGGATGGTCCCTTTCCTTTTTAGTCTGGAGGATGCGGCGTACATGATTCCCAAAAATATCAAATTTTGATTGGTCAGACCACAGGACAGTTTTCCACTTTGCCTTAGTCCATCCTAAATGAGCTTGGGCCCAGAGAACGCGGCAATGTTTCTGGATCTTGTTTATATATGGTTTCTTCTTTGCATGGTAGAGTTGTAACTTGCATTTGTGGATGCAGCAATGTATTGTGTTCACAGACAATGGTTTTCAGAAGTGTTTCTGAGTCCATGCAGTGATTTCCACTACAGAATTGTGACTGTTTTTAATGCAGTACTGCCTGGTTGCCCGAAGATCCCAGCCATTCTATATTAGTTTGCGGCCTTGTCCCATGCATAAAGAGATTTCTTCAGATTCTCTGAATCTTTTAATGATATTATGTACTGTAGATTATGAGATCCCCAAAATCTTTGCAATTTCACATTGAGAAACGTTATTCTTAAATTGTTGCACTATTTGCCCGTGCAGTCTTTCACAGTGGTGAACCCCTCCCCATTTTTACTTCTGGAAGACTCATCCTCTCTGGGATGTTCTTTTTATACCCAATCATGTTACTGACCTGCAGCCAATTAACCTTATTAGTTGTGAGATGAACCAGGTTCTTTTTTTTACATTACACAGTTTTTCTAGACTTTTGTAGCCCCTGCCCTATCGTTTTTGAAACATGTTGCTGGCATCAAATTCAAGTGGGCATATATTTTTCAAGGAACAATAACATTTTTCAGTTTCAACATTTGAAATGTTGCCTTTGTACTATTATTTTTTTTATTGAATATAAGGTTTAAATGATTTGCACATCTCTGCATTCTGTTTTTTAATTCCATTTTACACAGCGTCAACTTCTTTGGAAATAGGGTTGTAAAAGAAACTGTAGGATAGTGAGTGTAATGCTGCCAGGAGGATGCAGGCACATACATTAATGCATAACATGGACTACAATGATGAATCACCCCTTAGATCACTGACAATAAAACACAACAGTGTCTTGTTCATCTTCCCCGATTCCCTCAATTAATCCCTAAAGTCTGATGGACAGATACAAGTACTGAATGGAGTGTGTGGATGCATGTATAGTACTGTATGTGTATATGTAAAGTACTGTGTGTGTGTGTGTGTTTGTGTAGGTTTACTACTGTGTGTGTGTGTGTGTGTGTGTGTGTGTGTGTGTGTGTGTGTGTGTGT
>JACXGI010003593.1:0-34690 GCA_016801175.1 Esox masquinongy | reverse complement strand
AGACTGTAGATTCTATTTCTTTCAGACAGATTGTTCCCTCCCCTTTACTCTCACTCTCAGTCACTTAAACCTTCTACCTCCACTCTTCCACTCTCTCTTCCTTGCTATTACTCACTCCATCTCTCTCTCTCTCTCTCTCTGGATTACTAGGAATCTCTCCATCTCTGGTTCGTCATTCAGGGTGGCAGAAATTCTTTGTCTGTCTTCCGAGAATATAACAATAATAATAAAAAAAAACATGTACTACATGCTCTCTGTACGCCCTCAGACTGGGCTTTAGATCCCATTGCAGTGACTGCCTGATGAAGAGCTAAGGGTCTAAATGTTGTGTCTAATATAAAGGCTCCTGGTATCATTACTAGCAGTGTGTGGCATTATTTATTTGATATGTTAGCTATCAGAAAACATCCCAATCGTAACGGGAAGGGATGTTCAATAACATGTTTCTGAAATACACAAACAGTAGAGTGTGTGCATTATGATTGTACATTAACATTCATAATGACTGGGCTTGACATACAATTTCTAATTCTTCGGCTAGAACAATTTCTTCTATTATAACAAACTGCGTCTTCTACTGACACTGGCAATATGGTTATTATAAGTATTATGTACCTATTATTAGGTAGCCTGAATTATATAATCTCCACTATAGCTGCATTAAGGGGAGTTATATAAACTTCTCAAATGCTCAGCTGCAGGTCAATTTTCCTCCTGCAATGTTGTATTGTGGTACTACCATACAACAAATTAGTGTATGCTTACACCCAAACAGCTACGCTTTATTGTTGTCCTTGTTATCATTTCTCACCTTGCCTCATTCAGCAAATGCTTCCTATCTCAAAAGACATTATTACAATTTATCATTATGTGGCAATATATAAAAAAAGAAGAGAATTCATTAGCTGCAAAATTGCACCATTAGTTTACAACAAGCTTTGCTGCATACCATCACACCCCACTCACCATCTTTGCTGCATACCATCACACTCTACTCACTTTGTTAACATAAGCCAATCTAATATATGGCTTAATTAACAAGGAAATGCAACGGGTAGGCTACTGTTTCCTACCACAGACTCATATTAACAGGAGAGTAACCTCTAATCATCTAATCTCATGTGGGAAGACAATGGGCTGGAGGAACAACAGACAATACAAATATGTATATATTTTGCAATGGGCAATGGCAATCTTCAAATAGCCATATAGATATACAGAATAGCAGTCACATTGTGGACTTCTTCATTTTTCGGAAATATGCTATAACACACACCTGCTCATACTGCGGACAGTGTACCTGTGTAATTTGAAGTCAGATAATAAACTATGATCTGCAAAGTAGAGAGAGAGTGAAAAAGGAAAAGAGTAAATGAAGAGCTGTGAAAAAGAACACAGAATTATCTGATCCTATCTCCTGCTGTGAACCACATTTACAGTGATCTTATTATTGTAATTCAGTTTCAGGTAGCTGCAGTCTAACTACCAGTGTTTTTTGCTAACATTCCAATCCTTGCCACGCCTTGACTTTGCCAATGTGTCTTTGACAAATGACATGAAGTACTGGGAGTGGACTACCAGCTAAATAAATTGATACCCAGGCTGAGGTAGCTACTATATAAATCAGAATACATCTCAAAAGAAAAGAGAGCAGCAGTCAGATACTACTTATTTTTTCTAAATGACTCAGATTTGATATGGCGGAGGACCTCACTGTGCCATAGGGCTGGGTAACAATGGCTTCCTTTCAGTAGAAACAAGCCCTCTGGTACATCTCATGCCATTCAAAGCTTATTATTTATACCAAGAGAAGAATATAGCATCAGTACGGAGCTGTGGTGTCCAGCGGTACTACTCCGGGCTTCATGCACATACACTGGAGTCCAGGGTTTAACAACCGTCTCCATCCTTCACTACTATGTCTACACTTCCCCAGTCTCCACATAACTACAAATGTCAAAAAAGCGTTGAGAAAAAAAAATAGCATTACTGGTTAGTTACGGTTTTACCAGCCCAATGAGTTAAAGAACCTATACAGGGGAAAGCAGGACTCACCTCTGTCCACTGTCCCTGGACTTGCACCATGAGAATGACGCATGGATCAGACTTGTTCAGTGTGTCTCTGTCCAGTAGGGCCTTGCAGGCAACACGCAGCTCCACTTTGGACACGCAGGCAGCAGGACCACCAAGGGCTGCCCCTGGGGAGGCGCCATCCTGGACGTCATTCATCCTGGCTCAGGAACCAACAAACCGACCAGTAGCAGATGGAGGGTGCTGCAGGGAGCTCAGAGTAATGTGAACTACTGGGGATGGCTGAAATTTCACAGAGCCATAAACACAGAAAGAATGAATCCTTGGACTTGGTAATGAATGTTAGAAAATGACAAAAGAGCTCTCTCAGAAGTCTATCTTTGAGAAGGAGACGAGTTTCATTTCATCTTTCAACAGTTGACGGAATGGGTGCTAAGCTGCAAGGAGGCAGGGTAGTCTTGATTAGATGACCAGAGAGCTGTGGAGTCACTTAGGAGTCAGGATCAGCCAGTGTGTTTTCATGTATTCTTCATGGAAAGGTTGTCAGTGAGCATCACAGGGGTAAAAAATAGGCTCCAAATTGTCCTTCTCTTCAAAGTATACACAGGTATCTGTGACAAAAAAAACACTCATTAAATATCTGCAAATCTCTGTGTGGAAGCGATTGTATATGTGATTGTATCCCATGGGTTTAACTAAATATTTGTTATTACGGTTCTATTTGTGCTGGAAATCGGTTTATAACAGCAATAAGATGCCAAAATGAATGAATATGATACATCCACAGAGACAATATTAAAATACTGATGTTGAAGGACAGGTTTAAAAATCCACATTGCCCTATTTCAGAACCTCTGTCATGGATAATGTTCATCACCTAGTTTGCAATTTCAGCACCAGCCTAATGGACAACAACATCAATCCGCTTCTGCACTCCAGTGGGTTTGAGGCCATAGAGATATAAAGAGGTATCATCTGTGTATCCCTACCAGTGTTGAAACAAGGGCAGTGCCATTCTGGCCATTTCCATGTTGAAGTGGTGAATTTGCTGTATGTATAATCTTTGGCTGATCCCTCCTGATGACAAATTGGGATCACATGACCCACCAGGTCATTAGGAGGCATCAGCTAATGACCAACCGACTGGCTCATCAGAAGGGAATCAGTCGATTAATCAATAGGTGTACCACACATTTGACTTAATTTAAATGGCATATGCTTTCAATGGCAATGTTCTTTGCAAGAATGTGTTTTTTCAAGCTCAGTGTAAGCAATTATATTATATGAAGTCAGGCACGCTCAACCTTAAAAATATGACACATCAAATTGATAAGCCATTAACATTGTGGATTATTGGCTTCTATACTATAAATAAATAACCCAATGAGCTGTAATTAGTTTGAAACTCTGGGATGTCTTGTAATGTTCAGTTCTATGTTCTTCTGTGGATAATAATTACTTTTTGTCCTAGTTCTAGAAAATCTGGTTAAATAACTTTACTTATTTTAAATATTGCATTTATATAATATGGTGGAAGATATAACAGTTACAGTGTTGATCAATTAATGTTTGATTGGTGAATCAGTGTTACATAAAAGAAAATGGGAACAGGACATCGTCACTGTTCAGAGTTTACACGTCTAATGCCTGTTTTATGGCAAAAGAACCAACAAGTGCCTAAGCACACACCGTAGGTCATGTTAAACAATGCGCAGAACATGCAATTCATTACTACACTGTCTATTTTATTGATAGTAGACGGTCCGTCATAGACAGCTGCCATTTACAAATGATAACTCAATACTGTAATGTCAAAATGTAATTGGCATTACTACCCAACTAAACGACTAATAACGCTTCTGTTATCAACTTTGGTAATAGACTAAATCATTTCCTAGCATTTATCGTAAAGAGAGTAAGACTACATTATCAGCACAAAAACATATTTAATTACATGCATAACTGTTCGTTTATTAATGCTACTCTGAAGACTAAATATTTCCTATAATTTCACAAAGAATGATAGAATCATACAAAAAACGCATACCAATTACAAAAATGCTTTGCAAATGTTTAATCATTAATCACTGAATATACTAATTGCAACCTTTATTATGGATGAAAATAATCTACCCAAACTATTGAAGCTGTTCCTACCTCTCGTGGTCCTCTGGATATACACTTGTTGTTTAAACCTTTCCTTCAGCACACTGCTCGATTTTCCGAAACTCAGAAACAGTGGACCGGTGGGGAAAGACGCAAGGGGTGTGTGATAGCGGAGCGACAGAGTTAAATCGCCCGAACCACACCAATAAAGCTGCAATGTCACCGTGATCCGCTGGAGGGAGCCGTAAATGCGCGACAGTTGTTAATTGAACTTAAAAGTAATGATAACCTTAGGAAAATCTCCTTTCGTTGATTAACACTAAAATTATCGCCCGTTTTTGCTCATTTTCACGTGTGTCTACTTAATAGCATGTCCAGTTTTGTAAGGGAGCAACTTATGTTACGACAGCACTTCACTGAAATACATTGTAAAATGCATTAATATACTGTATGTTGATTAATCTTTGTGAAAAATGTAAGCTGAAATATTACTGTAGCTTATCATAATGACGTAAGTCTTTCAAAATGAACAATACAAGAATAGTTTAAATTATTGAATTTTATAATGATCTGATGCACTCTTTGAAATTATATAAAGTAAATGTGGCTTACATTTTCCCATTCCTCCTCCATATTTCTTAGACTATTTTAATTCCTCCATACAACATCTTATCTTTCCTGATCATTGAGGTCCTTCAGCCCTGAGTAAAACTGAATGTTTTTGTTTCATGTTTTGCATTCATGGAGCACAATTCCATGTCCAAGGTGGTCTGGGTGTGGTGCTGGGAATTGTAAATTATGACCCCACCAAGCCTGTACCCAGGGGTTAAATTGTGATTTGGGAAGTGGGGGAGCCCTAGAAGTACAGGAGGAACTACAGGAGCTCAGGTCCCTCTAGGTCTCATTTCAACCATCCCACATTAACCCCTGCCGGTACCCCAGGACAGCCATACCACTGTCACAAGAATTACTCTGATTAAGTGAACATGCCCAATATTCAGTGTCACACACACACACACAGACCCGCATGCACAACACAATCATTCAGGTATTTATTTTAGCCTAATTGTTGTTTTGTTGACAAAGACCATTTAGCAGAGGGTAAAATAAAAAATATTTTATTATTTATGTTTATTATTACTTCTGTCAAACATGGCAATGTTGCTCTCATTGTCTCAAGGTTTATGCTCTTTTTCAGTCAGTTACAATTCACCCCAAGCACTATTATAGATAACTCAGACCATGGGGTAAATTGTCAACATTCCCTCCGTGTATTTAAAGCAACACCATGCGTTTGCAGTTTGATTTACATATATTAACTACACCAGTTTATAAAGGAGAGATGTACTTTTAATCAGGTTTTGAATACTCTATAAACAAATAAACTCTGAGAAACTGACAAAAAGTGAGGTGTTACAGCCAGCCCGGGTCTCCCCTACTGTGTCTCCATTCCCTGAATAGGCCAACTTTATTTTGTGGAAAATGATTTTTTATTGCTGTAGATGCCCCATATGTTAATCTATTTTGCAGTGCCAATAAAACACTTGGCATTGCTGACAAAGACCTGCTGTATAGTTGAAAAACACTAGATGGGATACATTTGTTGTTCTTGGCTGTGGTTGCACTTTCCCTTTGCAAGAATATGTGAGCCACAATAAACTCTATTAACTGCTAGCTAGAAATGTAACAAATAGAGATAGCCAATTCATACCTCTTGTATAGCTCATAACAGTTGGTGAGTATTCAAGGAGAACAGCCATGTGTTGCCAAGCAGATCCCTGTTGCACGCCTAGTGTGGGGCAATGCAAACTGTCAGATGAGGAAGCTAAACTGTTAACAGCAAGATATTGATGTCGGTTTGATGTCTTGCTGTTAACAGTTTTTTTTATGTTTGATGTCATTGATGTCTTACTGATGCTGTGAACCGGATTGTAAGTTGGGTTGAGTTCGGGGTAGCTCGCTATGTAGTGTAGCGAGTTTAGAAAGCACGAGTATAACAGTTAAGAATGTTATCAGCGAGGAGCGAGGATGCGAGAAATATCCAATTTAGATATTTCCAGGGAAGATATTTCTTTGGTTACTTGAATAATATTATTTAGACATTTTTGGAAGTGCATTCTGGTCGTAACATTATATAAAATAGTTGCTCAGACCTATAGCTTACAAAATACGTACTTTACAACATTTACAACGTGCTTTACAAAATTTACAACACAAATGTTGGGTAGGTTTTAAAATCATCAGACACCTACACATACATTTTACTCTCTCTGTAAAGGACTAAAAAATCTAGTTCAATAGAAAACTCCATTGAGCTTGTTTTTTAGTCCTTGACTGTGTCTGCGAAACCGGCCCTAAAAGTATAGTATTCTAATTTACACTTCTAATCTATACTTTAGTTGTGAACTTCTAGTAAACTTCAGTTTACTAGAGTTCACAACTAAATTATTGTATGTACTATAGTATTCTAAAAACTGCAGATTTTATTAATTTGGGTAGGCTTCATGAATACCTTAACAGTACTATTTCAATTGCCTATGGCCCTCTGATGGTGCTCAGCTGATCTACTTATTTCAGTAAATGATTTTTTTTGTTTTAGTCCAGTCTTTTTGCGTTGCCAGTCTCAAAGAAATTTGGGGACTGGAGAGAACTCAAACATAGCGATGGGTTTCACGCAACAGAGGAATACACAGGCTAAAAAGCAGCAAACTTGCTACGTAGTAATAGTAATTAGCTACCCATAATGTCTCTGTCCACCGCCACAATAGCAACATGTTAGCTACCCATAATGTATCTCCGTCCACCGCCGCAATAGTCTGGGCGAAGTTTACAAAAAGGGTTTGCCCGTTTATAGTTATAACATAGGCAATAAAATGGGAATTCCGAGCCACATGTTGTATGTGGTTGGCTAGTAAGCTAGTGTGCTGTGATCTTGTTAGCTCCTAGCAAGGGAGTAATTTTATGTTTCATAGTGGGGGAGTCAGGGTAAAGGGTTCCCGGGATTTTTTGTATTTTTGGGATGGTCAAGTTGACCTGTCTGTAATATTGGGTGGGTCGTGACTCCCTTTCTCCCCCTAAATCTATGTCACTGGCTCCTTGGCTAAACATAAGAAGCTGCACCACTACCCTAGACACGCAAATATACAAAAACATTTGTTTGCTTGGACATTGTTATACTATAGATAGACCATAAAAATAGTAATTCCAAACCAAATGTTGTAGCTAGAGTTATTCTTTAGTTCACTGCTAAAGCTATCTACTGTTGAAAATACAGTTTCTTATATATGTTTCTGCTATTCCCCTTGTGAATAATAGGGTAGGAACTTACCAACTTACATGATTACCATGATTACCAGAATAAACCGGATTTTGATACCACATGGCCTACATTATTCTTTTTTAAACTTTGCCCCTATCTTTCATCTTAGATCTAGTCTGGCTTTCTGTTCTTAACTCTGGTATCTCTATGGTCACGCTACATGAATTCAAAAAGTAGGAACTAACAGTGCTCTAGGTCACACACCTGAGCTCCATTATAAAGTAGCTCTGAACCACAACCATCTGCTTCCACTGTGCCAACAATAAAGGCCTCTCTCTCTCCCTCTCTCTCTGGAGTCCTCTTGTGTATTTATTCATCTGGAGGCATCTAGCTGTTTTCATCATTCTAGCTCTTAGGCACATGCCTAAGAGACATGCCTTGCTGAAGTTGAAATGCCTTCTCGTAAATATATTGAATTATTTTGGACAGACATAAACATAAATGGTTCTATAGAATCTATTGGGGAGGTATGGGATGTGTGACCTATGAGCAGCAGTTCCAGTAAATGGGTCGTTCATCACTCATTCATCATTTAGGAATTCAAAAGGTAGCATTTGGCCAATGAATTGTATAGATAACTCCTTGTTTTTGAGTCCTTCCTCTTAAAATACGGACCTAAAACTTAAAAGGCAGCTGACCAATTGGGCTACACTTAAGTTCTGGGTTTATAACATAAAGAAAAACTATTGAGAAAGATAAACCTACCACTTTAAAACATATCCGCCATTCAGTTAAAACATAGAACTGAGAATAAAATAAAAATGGAATTTGTGTAGGCAGTAGTAAGCAGTTTGTGTAACCTCATATGTAATACTCAACTCAGCAGTTCCTCTTTGGTAGGATATTCTTAGACACCTTGACTTACATGTAGGTGTTTGGGCTAACTCCAAATGTGCATAGAGTTAAAATATTGACTAACATTGATTCTAGAGTCTTCCATAATGATCATGGATCACATCAACACCATCCGCCTGGATACCCTGCACTCACATAAACTCTCAGACTCATCCACAGATGACAATTTTTATTGCACTCCTCACTGCTCTCACCCACCTGAATGAGATGAATTCCTATGTGGCAATGCTATTCATTGACTACAGCTCAGCATTCAACGAATACACTCCAAGCTCAACACAAAGCTTGGGACCCTGGATCAGAACACATCCTTGTCTCCTCTGTAAATGGATCTTGGACTTCCTGACGGGCCACTAGTGATTAGGGAAGGAAACAACACTGCAAATCTGTGTTGAGTCTATGAAGAAAAAAGTTTGGCTTGGTGACCTATTAATATTGAAAACTAAAGATAAAATTAAATTAATCAGAACCTACGTTAGTGGAACAAATTCAGAAAACTGGGAGTGAAATAAGCTGAGGCTCAGGAAACAGTGAAAAAATCAGGAATCTGGGCATGGAAGACTTGAAATATTGTGAAAGACCCCAACCACCCAAGCCATTCTGATTAACCTGTTACTGTGTGGCAGGTGGGACTGGTATATTAAGTCTAGAACCTATAGGATTGTGAACAGCTTCTACCCCAAGCCATAAGATGGCTAAACGGTTATTCAACAGTTACGTCACCCACCGCATTTCCTGGAACCTCACAAAAGCTGATCCTATTTAGATCTGTTGTCTGCAGGAATTTTTCCTGAAAATAAATAGATAATGTTAATATTGTCCCTTTTAATACAGACAAATGTTCACTCCATTCATGGTGGCATGCACATTTCATATAGCCAATAAAGTAGACAGGAATTCAGAGAGGTGGGAGGGGGTTACGACTGTCTATTCAGTGATGTAGCCCAGTGCTGTGGAATTATTTTAGTGCCATTAACACAAGCGCAAATAACCAAAGTCTAAAACAGTAAATATGTAAATAATGTTGACATTATTTAAGTCTTAGTTGCGCTATTTTACATATCTAATGTGTCCACTGACTAGATTGCCATCAACCATTAAGGAATGCCTCCTTTGAAATAAATGACATCTGCTATGCTACCCATGTAGCATTACATAAAGCTTTACGAATCACGTGGTTCAATTTGTCCTTTTTTTCTAACCTCAAACTTTATTTTAACCCCAGTATTATGATGCCTAACCTTAACCCTAACTTCAAATTTAATTTGCAACATGATACATTTTAGTAGCGTTCGTATCATATGATACGTTTCAGCAAATACGTATTTGGTAGCACATTTTAATATAACCTAATGTGCCAAATACGAAATCAGGGGTGACATAGAAAATAAAGCTAGCAAATCATTGATGGCATTGTCAAATAGGCATATTAATGAGGTATTGTTGTTAACCCTCCATCAATCCTGTTGCTACAAAAAAATTGGCTCTTTTCCACTGCATGGTACCGGCTCAACTCTACTCGCCTCGCCTCGCCTCACTTCTACCTGGGGAGTTTTTCCACCACTATGTACCGGCTCGGCTCCACATGCCTCGCCTCGGGTCATTTCCCACTGCAGATAGTACCCTATACCCGCCCATAGTGACATCACAGGAAAACCGCCGTGACGCCACCTCCAACACGACACACACAGGATCAACAATGGAGGATATCGTACAACTACACCTGATAATGGCGAAAAGACGGCATTTGCCAACTAACGTAAACCTTTGAGTGAACAGAAAAAACAATTAAATGAACTCTATCAATTTTCTTTTAAATTGACAAGCTTTGAACGTAAAGTGGCAAATCAAAAGTAAGCTAAATCTGGATGACATGGTCACAGACCCTGTTTGAAAAACAATGAAAAAGTATAAGAATAGAATTATCGCCCTGCAGTATAAAAGATGACATAACTGCAATGTTCTATTGGATTTAAATGTATACACTTAACAACTCAACACCAACACATTTAAAACAACCTACATAACCCCTCCTTCCCGATTAAAAGGTATAAATAATTGCCTTATTAATTGCTGGCTATAATACCACGAGGACAGATGCTGTACACAAGGCAGCGTTTATACCGGTAGTAGCGAGGAAGCACGTGAGAGCACTAACTTTTGTCTTACATTGCAGTCTGCACAAATGGGTAGAAAGCTTGGTAGGCTGCTTCTGTTTGACTTGATATTGCTACTTTGACCAGTGCAGTGTATGCCAGTTAGCCTATAGAAAAACCCGGAGGAGGAAAAACAAGGTCATTTTGTCCAAGTGAATAGGCTACAAAAATGGCACGTCTTTGCAGGTCTCTCACGGGGATAACAAGTTGATTTCAACGCCAATGCATAGGTCCAAACCGAGAGAAGTTTTTGGGAAAATATGATTGCTTAAATTACGAGTCTGGTCCTATGCACTGGCACTGAAATTAACCCATTTCAATGCAAGGACTCCTGGGACAGACCCACAAAGATGCAACGTTCTCGTCTCATAAAACCATTCTCTGACACTGGACGGCTAACAGCAGAACAGTTTGTTTAGCTTTGCTGCACGCTTTGAGTCACTCTTCTCCAATCAGAAGTCTTATGTCACCTTTTGGTATTGCCTCAGCTCGCTTGGAACCTCGACGGAGCAGGTACTAAAAAAGGTATCTGGTACTATCCTAACTTTTGCTCAATGAAAAAGTAGAAAAAGTGAGGTGAGTAGAGCCGAGTCGAGCTGGTACATAGCAGTGGAAAAGCTCCCAAAGCGAGTAGAGTCGAGGCGAGTAGAGTTGAGCCGGTACAATGCAGTGGAAAAGGGCCAAAAGGGAACTAGTTAGATTGTGGGTTGGAGAATGCTGTGAGACACTATCCTATTAAATAAGCACCCACAAAACGTCAGTAAAAATCCCTGAAAGTCTACTCAAGAATTGTTTATGGGAGGTTCAGTAGAAATCAGCAAATGTCAACCAGGAAACATTAGCAAGTTACTCCCTTCTGGGTGGAGGCAATAAATTTGCCCCTCTCAGATCAAAAGGTAATTGATTGAAATACTATGAGTCATAATCCCCATAAAACCAAGCGGCAACATTTTTAAAGTGTCTATGTGTTATTACACAATTAATTTCCTCCATGGGGATTTTTTTAGATCAACTTCCAATAAGATGTTTTATGTAGGCTTACATAAGGGCAATGTGTAGCTAAAGGACAATGTGACTGTATTAATATCTTACCGTATATTTAGCATTTTTTTGTAGAGCAAATTGACACAAATAAGTTGACAAGCGCCACCTTGTTCTGACAATATTAACGTGGTTATCAAAAAATGCTGAGCTGGGGTAAGCCTAAACAAAACACAGACCTTATCTGAATTGTAGTGTACCTAAAATCCTTTATGGGATAAAGTAATGATTTAATGCAAAAAGACAAATTCAGATTTTGTTGTTTGGTTTTGTGCGTATTATGACGTGTTGACTAGTCCTCTCTATGAAGCCATGTTAAAGTAAAATGACTTTCTATACGAGAAAGGCTAACAGAACTAAATATCATAGTCTTTTAGTGAAAGAACTAAATCAGTGTTCTATAAAGCTAGTGAGTGTTTTAGCTTCACATTGCAGTTCAGGCTTTCTCTATTTGATGGTGAATATTCCTTGTCCACCTGCCACTGAATACTAGGCGAAGTGTGCATGCAGTACATGGCTAGCCAAACGCCACACTTTTAATTAACCTAATGCTGAACTTATAGAAATATGAAAGAATAGATCCAAATGTTCTATTGCTGAACCATCAATTCACTGGTAAGTCTGCGCCACATTAAATATTTTGCCAAAATCAATGCATAGAAACAGTTAATTCATAGTTTTCAGTCACGTGGTTGCTCTGACAGCATTGTTGAAATGCTCCGGTAGTGTCAACCAGACGGTAGTAGTGGTGTGACTAGACCATAGCCTTGGTGGCTGTAGTCTTTGATGTTCCGAGATTTCCTAAGGCATCGTGTATGGTAGATGCCTTGCATGGAGGGGAGATGGCAGCCAGTGACGCGCTCCGCAGACCTCACCACCCTCTGGAGGGACTTGCGATCGGAGCGGCTGCCTTATTAGGCAGTTATGCAGCCTGAGAGGATACTCTCAATGGTGCAACTGTAGAAGTGCCCAAAACACGGCAGAGACGTGTACTTGGCAGAGACTAAAGATTAAATAAAAAACATACTTCAAACAGGAAAAGTATAATAACAGTACAAGCAATTGTGATGCTGTTTAGCCACCCCTACCTAATTAAACACCTTTCAGTAGCTATATGCAACATATATTTAAGTAGTAAGTGAAATTTTCTAAGCAAAAAATAAAATTCTCAAAAAAGTTCAATTCTTTGTTGGCCTTTCTGCACATTAATGCTGTGGAAAGACATCCTATTCACATAATCTCCTTTTACTGAAGGAGCTGTGATAGGAGTATGAGTGCCATCTATGCAGCCAATCACCCCTGGAAACCCTAAAACATTAACTGATTTGTGCTTCAAGTCTGAAAGCTTCATACTAAATACAAACTGATTACTGCTTAGACTGATACCTGAAATTCTGTGGAATTCTTTTTTGATGAGTCTTGTGTGTCTGTGACTTACTGTATAACACCGATGTTATACAGAAAACTGCAACACAAATATTTTTTTCCGAACTGAGAGCATGTCCACCATGTATCATAGGAACGATATGAGGGCTCAGAATATTTTTCAGATAAATGATCGATTGTGCAGAAAAACTGTAATTCTCAAACAGATAATCAGTAGGGAATGATAAAACATCCAAGCGGGGTTTGATCACTCTATCCCGACGGAGATTTATGCGGAGTATTTGTGCTTCTACTGGCTCTTCGAGAAAAGAACACGCCCAGTCTGACACATTCAGATGGCAAGTTTTACTAAAAGAGTAGGACAAAGTCAGGGTTAGTTGCTAGCGAGCAGGTTAGCTTCACAGAGTATGTTACCGTAGTAACTGATTCAGAGAAACGCCGAACTGGCTCTTTGAAACCGTGAACACAGTTTCCATCAACTCTGAGTCAACCAACTGTAGGTTTTCACTAAACCTGCCTTTTGAAATACCCCCTATATGTTTAACGAGAGAGGTTTGACTAACCTCACTAACGTTAGCTAGGCCATTGGGGTTGGTTGCATCGGTACAGATGAAAACAAGACCATGTAATTCATTACAATCATTACATGTAAATATGATTGCAAATACAATATATATGCGGTTTGCGCATCCAAAGAAACAGCAACTGTCATTTTAAAGTATAACTAGTAAAAGTCGTGGCGTTGTCGATAGAGGGCAATGGAAGGAGTTTGTTTTGCCCGCCAAGTGGGCGTTCCCATACGCCGTAACGTCCAGTGAAAACTATCAATCCGCGTTTTCACGCAAATTGGCCTACTTTTCAAACAATGTTGCAAGTGAAAATTAATTGGTGGCGGGTTTTTGGGCTACTTCTGAACTTCACCGCGGCCGCACCATTTATATGCTATATCGTGTGCTTCTGCGCTGTTATCACAGTCACACGTCAGCTACGGGTAGGATCCGCGGCATCACATGCGTATATAGCATCTTAAGTTTTGTTCCGGCAGGGGTTGTTTACTTGTAAAATAGTCTATATTGTGCACCAACAAAAGTTGGACTAGTTTTCAGGCATTTTATGCTGGTTTTGAGCAGTCGTAGTTCTGGAATTTTTTTTGCTTAACCCGGCAACACTGTGGGGGGCGAAACCTTGTTGAAACATGGCGACTAACCCTGGGAATTATATGGAGCTGCAGCCACAAGCCGGTCAAATTTTCTACTTCTACAGCCTATGAGTGTTTAGATCACCTCACAAAACATGAAAAACAAAGATATGCAAACACACTGCAAGTCTTAGGCACTTGTGACCCATATACAGCACCCGCTGCGTTATATACATCGTTAAAAACAGCGACATCGCTGCGGGAGCAGAACTTGTACTTGGATGTGTACATATACCTTGTGGAGAATCCATCCCCTTACACTTATATCAAAATGAAAGCGTATAAAACTACAGACAGCTATCTGTACATTAAAATTACAGTTGGCTCTATGGTCAGTGTAGCGTAGTGCAGCCAGTATAACAAAATCTTGTGACAAATGTAATAATATAAACGTTTTCCCAATGTCATGTAAACCATTCTTACTGTATAAATGACCCACCATTAACAGCCTGGGTTGCTGTGGAGGTTTGATTGGTGCGATTGTCTCTGTATTAACTTTATTAACGCTATATCTTTAACAAGAGAAGTTTAGCTAGCCTCACTAACGTTAGCTAGGCCATTGGAGTTGGTTGCATCGGTGCAGACGCGAAAATAGACCATGTCATTCATTACAATGATTACATGTATATATGATTGCAAATACAATATATGCGGTTAGCGCATCTAATGGAACTGCAACTATCTGGCATTTTGAAGTATAATTAGTAGGCTAAAAGTTGACGGAAAGCGAATTGTTTTTCCCGCCAAGTGGGCGCTCCTATGTGCCCTGACGTCATGTGAAAATTCAATTTAGGACTATGAAATCCAGCAGACTATTGGGTAAAAATCCTGAATACTAATTGGCATGGTCACTATAAGCAATAAGGCGGAGTTGTAGATGTTGAATTTATTACGGCTAAGAGCTGTTCTTAGCCAGGATGCATCGCGGAGTGCCTGGGCATAGCGCTTAGCAGTGGTATATTGGCAAAATGTAACAAACCCTATAGATGCCTTATAGATTTGATAAATCGGTTACCAAGGCAATTAGAGCAGTAGGAAGTGCTATTGTCGTGCTATACCACGAGTATGACTTCCCATGACTTTTTACTGCTCTAATTTTGTCTGTTGCTAGTATACCACAACTATGCGGTGTCCAGGCACTCAATGTGTTGTGCCCAAGAACAGCTCTTAGCCATGGTATGTTGATTATATACTACACCCCGATTGTGCTTTATTGCTTAAATAAACCGGGGTTTTAAATCCTGATGGGCTGAAAACGTTTGTGTAAGACCGTATTAAGACACCTTTTCCTATATGAAATGCCTTATTGCTTAAATATCAAGGGTTCTTGGTGTGCTTTAATGCATGAGCACCTTTCATTCAGGGCCGGCTCCAGGATGAAATGACCGAGGGGGCATTTTATCAATAGGGGGCACAAATGTACCATTTGCAGTGTTTAGGGGAAACAAAACTGGGAGCACAGATTCTATCTGGGGTGGCAATGCCTGGCTTTGCCCCCCACCCCCATGCATCCAGGCTTTCATTCAACTGTGAATGAATATTTAAATGCATTCTGTGATTGTGTAAAGCAATTATTTGAAAGTGAATTTATTCCAGAATATTTGCTATCCTACCAGCTACCCTAGTACTGTGCACAAACCTTCCGAAGGGCATGTGTTGAATCTGAAGTAGGCGGAATTGTCGCCTCACACGGACAGGCGGTGTTGGGAGTGATCCGTGTAAAAGATGAACGACACGTACCCATTAGCATGCGTGGCGGACGGGCACGTCACCTGGAAAGGTCACTAGATAGCTAAGGTGAATGTAGTCTGCACAGGTCGAGCCTCCCTGTGCAACCCCCCCCAAAAGACTAGTTGCCTTCCCATTCACAAAACTCAATCCACGTCACCCACTGGGAATTGAACCTCCAGTTTGTGAAGCTTTTATACTGCCATCGTATGTGGCTCAACACTAGTATAGCAGCCGTCTTATTTCAATGGAGGCAGTCCGCAACCACTGATTGCAAAACCTGACACTCAATTTCTCCAGTGTAGCTTTTGGGTGAGGGCAAAAATAATTCAACACTAAAAACCAAGCACTTCAAAGCAAACAGACATTTGTTTGTTTATTTTGCAAGGTCCAGAAAAATGAACTGTTTATTTCTTCTTCTCAATACTCTCTGCTTCCGCTTCCTTTGCCCTCTTGGCACGAATGCCAAACAGACGAGCATTGGCACGGGCCATACGCAGGCTGGCAAAGGCCTTGAAGTTCTTCTCATCCTCAGAGATCACCCTGGCCTTCTCCTTTTTGTGTACCTGCAGCAGAGGGAGCAGGGAAAGACATTGTTAATGGAAAGATCTTTAGGGTTAAGGTATTTCAGACCATGTGTTTTATGTTATTACTGAATTTCAGCTCCTTAATTTACAGGGGAATAAGATCTGGCAGTCATCAGGTAATAGGTTCAAATGAAATCATCAAAGCAGTACAGAGATTCCGGAGAATTTGTCATCACTTGACTGTTGAAAGCTCTAGGAGCAAAAACTACTTATCCTACAAACGTAATGACTTGGGAGATACTTACATTCTTAATGGGCATGACAGCACCAGAAAGTTGTGTGGCCATCTTCAGTTCCTCCTCCTGGAAAAAAAAATAAGTTTTATTGCATGCAGGATAATTAACATTTATAATACGCTGGTATACTCTATGAAGACATTTCCAACATTTCCTTTGATGCATGCATAAACTGAACCTGAAATTACAACTGAGCAGGTAATATCATTCATGATACTTCACACTATGGCCCAGTCTCCATCCTGTGTTTAGGGATGTGAGCAATTTTAAAACAGGCAACTTGTTGCTTTTATTCAGGCAGATCATTTTTTCCCTTGAAACCCCTGGTCAACCTACAAGAAAGTACTGCATTGTCAGTATCTCCTCAAGTAAGGGATACTCAAATAAAGGGCATCTGTCTGCACAGATTCTTTTGATTTTCACAAGCATTTCTCCTGGTTTAGTATTTGCTAATTTTAATTATAAATGTAAATGAACTAAATAGGATGTTCTGTGTCAATGTGAAATATTAAATCAATTTTATTTTGGTGAGACAGCTTTAAAAGTTGCACAATTACTTGAATTAGTTAACAGTATCACACTGATCTCAAAGTGTCCCTAAACTTTTCAGTGCTTGTTTTCTCACAAACAGAAATTCAATTAACAGATATTTAGCAACCAGGAAATTAGAGGGATATTGCTTGCACCAATCTAACCACTGATGTGCTTTGGGAAATGATCATGTCTTTCAGTGACATCAACGGGAGATGGAAGGTGCCGCTGTCTAATAAATAGAAAACTGAATTGTAGCAGTGTACTCCGATTTTAAATGTAGTTCTACATCTGGACAGTACTTGTCTATAGAAGTCCTGTAATACACCCAGATTGCAACTGCAAGTAGCCAATTGGAATCTTCTGAAATCAGACATGTTGGCCCTTAAACTACTGCAAAGTAGAATTGTACTTTCAAAAAAACAAAAGTTTCAAAAAGCGGATGTCGAAGACATTTGACAATTTGTCGTATGACAAATTTGCTACAGCTGGCTATTCCTGCTTGTGGACTATATGGCAGGGTAAATGTTTTGCGACTGGTCAACAACAGGAATTAAGACAGTAAATATAAATGTGTTTTCTGCCTTGCTCAAGCCTGGTTAGGTGAGGGACTGGAGTGATGAGTGAGCAGATTAGGGCACAGATATCTTAATCAAAGTTTCCATAAAAATAAGGGTTAACACCCAAAACCTTTACAGACCATGTGTAAATATAATTGTGATAGAGCACCTGCCTGACAACACTTCCACAGGTCCATTGTAAGTTGAGTTAAATCCACCAGTAAATTCCATGCGGAGCAATGTTACTCTGCAGGGAATATTACTTTCCAAAGGCAAATCAAAACATCTCCACACTTTCCAACAAGCCATTTCTACCTACCTGCAGAATTGAACAGCAGTCATCAGATACAGGTTCAACAGTATTCAACAAGATAGTACAGAGACTCTGGAGAAGGTCTGAAATTGACCGCCGTGTTCCACAACACAGGTTGGTGTTTATCACTCATTGCCCCAACTATCTGCAAAAATCCTGAAACTGCTAAAACCCTGCGCAAATAGTTACACAACCCATAAATCTGGCCATGTTCTGAAACATGTCGAGTGAGGACAACATTATCATGCGTGTCCATATTAACACTTACAGTGCTGTCTCCCTTCTTGGGTACAGAAGCCTTCCTGGGGAAGATGATGAGTTTGGAGCGGTACTCTTTCAGACGCTGTACATTGGCATGCAGGGACTCTGATGACCTATTACGACGACGGGGGTCAACGGAGATACCAATGGTCCGGGCTGTCTTCTTGTGGATGCCGGCAGCCTGGAAAAGGCAAAGCAACTATGAGACCACACAAAGTCTGGACTATTGAGGCCTATAGTTTGCCAGACACGCCTTGGCACAGCATACATTAATCTAGCAGTCATCAGCTAATAGGTTCAAAAAGATTCATCAAGGAAGTACAGAGATTCCGGAGATTTGTCATCACTTGACTGCTATAAAAGGTAATGTTCCCTTTTAATTTACACTTAACTGCTTCGTTATGCATGACCTAAAACTAGATCTACCTGACGATATTAGAATGTTAGTTGTTAATACTACATACCTTGAGCTCCTCCAGGGTGAAACCACGTCCGGCGCGCACTTTGGTGTGGTACCGGATAGTGGGACACCTGACTTGAGGCCTAAGGGGTCCGGCCACAGGACGTGGAGCAATTCGGCGAGCCTTGATCTGACGGGCCTTTCGTCTAAAAAATAAAAAAAGGGGGGTGAACAGTTAATTTAAGAGGTTTTGACCACTTTGTTTCAAACATGACTACCACTAGACCAGGAGTATTCAACTCTAGCCCTGAAAGCCAGTTCCACCCCATTTTTCCATTGCAACCTTCTAATCAGAAGGTTTAACCTCTGACACAGGTGCATGGAATTAATGAGGCAGAACAGAAAACAGCAGGCTCTGGCCCTCGTAAGGTAAATTGTATAGTCCTGAGGTAGATGTCCATGATTAATGCGCAGAAATTATAATCCACATATTGTGAATAGGTAGAGAAATGCGATGACAACCAACACTCATTCCAAATACAAATAAGCCACATTTTGGAAACAGTCATTCATTTTCATTGGTAAAAGGTTACACCTTTGATAAGTTCATTAACATATGGCTGTAAATGATAATTACCTATTATCTAGCATGCTAACAGGGAGGATGCACAGTGGTGTTCTGAAGACGCAGTGCACAAAACTACTCTAAACATTAAGACAACTTTAAAAGCCATGTTTTACAAACTGTCCACTAAGCAATATGCTTAATCACAAACATGAGGATAGTCCTTTGAGTAACCCGGATAAAACTAATAGCTATAAACCCTCCAGCTATGAGTAAGGTAAAAGCAAGACCAACAACCGTCAACTCAGCCATCATTCACTCCTTACTAGTAGCTAACTACGTTGTATACAGTGCCACTTCGACATGCAAATAAGTTCACCATTTAAATACCGTAGACGTCAGAAACACCAAAGTTATTCTCATGACATTGTTTTCGGTACTAAAATAGCCAATCAATTCATACCTGCGGGTCTTCCTTGCGGGCTGATTGAACCAGGTGCGCACCCTCTTCTGCCAGTCTTTGTGGAAGTGGGGATTCAAAAGCATGCCATTCCGGCTGGGTGCCATGGTTGCCTACTTTCCTGAGAAATTTGACAAACGTAGTCGTATGAGTCTATTAGGTTTATCTATCCAGTGGAGCGCTAACTCACCGGCCAGAACAAACTGACTGCTTCTAGTTTAGCTTCTTCCAAGGCTAAACTTAGGACAGATAAGTGCTCTTAAACACAAACGGACAGAGACATTTATGCAGTAACTACTCCGTTACGGAGTTCATATTCCCTCATATACAGCTCACTAGCAGTTTAAGTGACAACACTTAAGATCCCTGACAAAATAGATGCATGCGCTTGCAACCCCAGGTAGGCCATTACTGTTAATACAAATTAACCAGCCTTTCTGTATACACTCCGCATCAATAATCATATTTTCGGAAAGACGACATTAGACACTTGAACAATATATAAAGATAAGTAAAATCAAATTTGATAAACTAGAGGATTACAAACGATTTAATCTTAAAGACATTACGCTTATTTTCACATACCGTCTGGGGCGGAAAATGGCCGAAAGGAAAAAGGAAGTCCAATACCAGTGAATTGTGGGATATATAGATGGTAGCCAATCATAGTAAAGACCAAGGGATTATCAACCGGATGTGCTACAGATCACGTCACGTGTAACTACGGGCAAATAGTAGTGTAAAAAGTACGGTTTGTATCATTTTTTTCTTCAGGAGTTTTGAACATCACATATGCATGCATTGCAGCAAAAATAAAATGTGTTGTATTTACATTTATGAAAAGTAATAAATTAATGCCTAAACGATTAAAGAGGTTTAGTCAGGAATGAATATACGTAAGTTATTATAAAGACGTGGTGCATGTTTGTAGTTAAAGAGCCATATGTAAAATTGTTACTGTACTAGCATAAATAAAGCATAAATATATGCAGTTAATGTCTTACTCCAATATTTCTAATATTTTTCGTGGTAATTTTTAAGAAAATTAATTAGTGAATAAAACACGTTGCCATTAAAACTTAATTCTTGTATAAAAATTCGACATTTCTATCCAAGATGATATGTCACCATGTCCGGAAGGCATTCAGAATCAAAACCATTAAAAACGACTGACAAAGCTTTTTATTTTATTTTTTTGTTTTTAGTAAATAAAATATTGCAAAACATGCGATTTACACCTTAATCAAGTCCCATATATATATAAAAGTGGAGTCTGAATACTTTCCAGAAGGTGTCACTACTGCCTCGTACTAAAAGACCAACAATTTCAACTGTAGACCTGTTTCAGTGTATTATTTATGTAGAAGAGCCTACAAACCTGATTGCCCACTCTCATTGCTGTATTGACAATAATTATACCAACAGCAGCACCTACGCTCAAGGGATCATTCCAAATGATCCTTCTTGCCAACTGCAGCATTCTGTTCTGCTATCAAAGTTGCAAAGCCCTATGCCCCTTTATAACCAGGTCAAAGATATGCTTAGTTTTTTTGCTGCCCTGATTATCTGAACACTATTCCCATTAATCATTGATATCAACCCTCCTCTGCACCTCACCCCCTATCCTAAGGGCAAAAGTCAAGGCATACCAACTTCCAAATACAGCAACAAGACATGCTCTGTCTTCAGCATGTGTTACAGCAGTGCTCTTCTATCCCCCTTAAATGCACCAGATAGCAATCAGAACCTAAATGTATAAGGTAATGTGTAATCAAACAGTGTGTGTGTGTGTGTGTGTGTTTCATTTTGTGGTACAAAAAAACAACATTTTCTAATCAGTCTTTAATTTATTTCTTTAGTTTTCTTTCTCAAGAAAACTCAAACAGGTGTAAAAACACACTTTCCCACTCATCCCATCCCAACTTACATAATTGGGAGAAAAAAACGTAAGACCATAACATTTACGTATTGATCCTAACCATCATTCAGTGGTACAGTACGGTGTCAATAGTTAATCTCAACTCCAACCCTCAAATATCCTCTGATCAGCCCATCTTTCCCAGGATTTGATAATATTATTTACTCTTTAAATACATCCTTCCATATTTATATTACTTTTTTAGGATCTTGAGCCTCTATAGTTTTATCTCTCTGTCAAATCTGCACCAAAAATGAACACAAAAAACGTAACAGTGTTTCCTACTGACTGATGCAGGTCCAACTAGATCCCCCAACAAAACAGGTTTAAATGCAGCCTGATATTACAACATAGCAGCCATTGCTGGACTCCAGAAATGAGCAACCAATAAACCAGAAAAGATTGGCACCTCAAAGAGCTGTTCCCAACTAACTTGAATTTCACACAGCATAGCCGTCAAACATTTTGAGCTGAAATGACAATGTAATTTATCCTAACCAGGTTCCTAGAGTTTTTGGAACCACAACAGCTCCACAACATCACATATTCATCACCTTACTTCACATTTGTGAGTAGGTTTTTGGATTCAATAAATGTTTCACTATGTTAAGGAAACACCATGTCCTGACATGTCTATGTCTAAATCCAAATAGCTTGTTGGTATGGAAAAGCCATCTAATTTAGGTTTTGGAGATATTATGTCCCCAAGATTCAACCACCTTTTTTCCATTAAGAATTGTGCTACCTCTTGAACATCCTCTTCACTGAGCTTGGGGGCAAAATACACTTGTGTCAACTTCCAGAGAGGTTTATCACAGTTCCAGTTGGTTTAATCTTCATAATTATTGCCCAATTAGTGGAGATGGGTATGTTTCTATTTTTTACAGTGACTGCCTTAATTATGACAACAACATTTTTCTGATTTATTTTGTGTGTTCTCTGACCTTCACTGCATTGATGGACAAATTAGCCATTATGGCCTAAAGTCAATATTGACATTCAACACATAACTTTGTCAAAAACTAGGAGAGTTCAGAACAAAAAATGTTTGCCTGCCAGGAAGTTAAAACTGTATGGTTGCAGATCCCTTGCTATGTGGTCTCCACCTCTTCTAACCTTATAGAATATTTGGTGCTATTATCTTTGCAAGGGGAGGGTGCACAAAGGATTAAATGCTGGTGTACCAATCGTTTGTTAAATTTATATATTTACTGATCAAGATTTGTTTCATTAGATTGTTCTGATGAGGCAAAATCAAACTAATAAACAGCTGTGACATTTTTCCATAGCCATTTTGGCTCCAATAATTTAAGGACTGATTTATTGGTTTTCCATTCCAGATATCCAAAAATGAATCACATGACTTGAAAAAGGTTTCTTCAGGCATCTGTAGGATTCTCCTGGCCTTAACATGCCTACAAATATACTTAATATGGGAGAAAATATCCCTCATGGGTTGAGAAAGTTTGCCTAACCAGCTATGGCAATGGCACAAACATAACAAACGCCACTGCATTAAATGAGTATACTTCAATGTTTTGACACAGGCTGCACTTTCAAATCTGTTATTCGTGTTAAATTTTTCAAAAGCATTTAACTTTAAGAAGGTTTTTATTCAGCTTAATAGCACATTATGTAGGCTATGATTTCTATATTTGATTGATATTATTTACACTGTTTACACCTATTTTTGAAAATCACAAATTATAATTGCAATAGGTTATTTGTCAAAACAAATTGCGATTCAATATTTTATCCAAACCATGTACCCCTACAATACTCCAGATGTTTTAAGTATTGCAATTGGCATTGTGCAGGAATGTCCACCAGAGCTGTTGTCAGATAACAGAGAGTTTGCACAAGAATTCCTGCCAGACAAAAATTGTGTCATAGAAGCTAGTAAATGTGCTCAGTGTCTCTGTACCTGTACCTGACTGCAGTTTGGCTAGTAACTGACTTCAGTGGGCAAAAGCTCACCTTCAATTGCCACTGGCACTCAGGAGAAATCATTTTTAACCAATAAATCACACTGGGAAGATGGCAGAGAGCTGCCCATGTCATGTGGGCTAGCAGTTTGCTCATGTCAACGTAATGAACTGAGTAGCCTATTGTGGCAGTTGTTGTATGGGCTGCCTGGACAGGCATAAGCTACAGAAAACACTATTGCATTTCATCAATTTGAATGCAGAATCCTACTCAATGAACTAGCTTTTCCGCAAAGTCTGAGCACCTCTTAATTCAGCATAATGCCTGCAAATATTTGTAAAGAATTGCTTGAGGCTGAAAATGTCACAGTTCTTCCACTGCCTTCATACGCACCATGCATGCCACCCACTACACGTTTGGAATGCTCCAGATCATTCTGTACAGCAGCATATTCCAGTTCCGATAACACACATCGACTGGAGACATTTCATAGGCCACAGTTAACAGCCTGATCAACTCTATGCGAAGGAGCCTTTAACCTATTTATTTTTATTTTAATCTTTGCAACTGTAGTCTTTGGAGCTGCCAAGCAGCCAGCCAAGGTTAAGTTTTAACTTACTTTGTGATTGTGAGAAACCAAGTAACGTGTTACAAATTAGTTATTTAACATACCCATGACAACTTCTAATTAATATATTCATTTTAATATATTAATTTAGCTTGTAAACCTGTCTGTTGATTAAGTGTTGATTATGGACTTGAAGAAGTTTATGCAAAGCAGGTTAACATGACTGAAAAATATTTCTATCATAAAATAATGAAAGAAATTTGAGTATTGTATTGAGTTTATTGTAGCTGATATACCATCACTTTCCAACCACTTGCCACTTGTGTATTATTTTCAGTCTAAACAAAGCCTCAAATAAGCCCTTATCAATGTGCCAACAGGATATGTCAGCAGCCCTTCAGGTGCTCTAATTTTAACAGCAGTAAACACCTAGCTGATCATTGTTACTTTGAAAGCAAACAATTTTGAATATCTTGGAGATTAAATAAATCACCAACAATACAGTCAAAATAAATATGGCTGTTATATTATCTCATTTGAGCTGAGATTTAACAGCCAACCCAGACATGATTAGTGGAAAAACCTGTAATCATGATTAACGTGAACAATAAAAAAAGAACATCAAGAGTAAAGCAGTCTACTCAAGTGATTTGATAAATTTTTCATAACTGTCTTCATCCATGAGGCCATCAACCTCTACAGGGTTGTCAATGGTCATCTTTATTAGCCAGCCTGCAAGACAAAGAAAGTAGTAAATAATTAGTAACATTGTCAAGAGATGGTCTTGTATGAGTTCTATGGATATAAACCAAGGAATTACAGGAAAACAATTGTAAATACAATGGTTATAACATTGGGCTGATTTATCATGCAACGTTTACTTGACATCTGGCATGTGTAAGATACTAACCCTCCTCGTAGCAGGATTTATTTACCAGTCCAGGGTTGTCTGCCAGCTTTGTGTTGATTTCAGTTACCTCTCCAGTCAGAGGAGAGTATAGCTCACTAGCAGCCTTTACACTTTCCAATGCACCAAACTCCTCTGTAACACAACAAAAAGACATGCATGAACGTCTGATCAATCAACAAAGCATATGGTCATAGTAGTAATTTGCGGGCTAGAAAAAATCATAACTGAAAAACTCACCCATTTGTTCAAGTTTTTGCCCTACCTCAGGAAGTCCGCAGTATACCACATCACCCAATGCTTCCTACAATAGAGGGACACAAATTAACACACTTATTAACACTTATTAGATAACTCAAAACAGGCAATAACTTGACCAATAAATGTCAGATTTCAATAAATAAATCCAGGACAAAAAAAAAAACAATAGAAGTGTTTATAAAGAAAACTGCCTACCTGAGCAAAATTGCTAATGCCAACCGTGCCAACTCCACCCTCTACATGTACCCACTCATGCTTGTCTGTGAATTTGAGAGCTGTAAAGACAGACATGCACATTAGATAAGGTGAAGCATTAACACTGAATTACTTCATTGACTAAAGGCAGTTCTTGAAAAAACTTAAGAATTTGAAGTTTCCTTTGTTCCTTGACTACATCGTCACTGAAGGGTCACCAAACTACAAAGAGTAGTACGTGGTTTTAACCTAACAAAATACAGTTTTAACCACACATTGTCCTCGTAATTGAGTGTCCAAAGGACACTTTAATGTACTATGGACCAGAGAAAAGTATTGTGCAACACTGCAATCCTAATTTGAAAAACTGCAGTTGGCAAAGTATACTACTTGTAAGTCAAATCTGTGCAATTCACTGTCCTACGCTCCACCCTGTTAAGTCAAACAAGATGTGACTTGCCTTAGTATCAGATGCCAGTTGTTGATACAATGTACCAAACTTTCTATCGATAAAAATGTATAGTACGGTTCTGTATGTTACATTATGGTGGTGAGAGGGTGCACTCAAATTAATAGGTTGAAACGGATTAAAATAAAACTTTTAGTCAAATCTGCTATGTGGGCTGTTCATTTATTGCCACTGACAGAAAACATTTGAAAATATTCTCATTTTATTTGCTATGGATAAAACCTAGCTTAAGCAAAAAACAAAATACACATTTAAATGTGGTTTGTCACATTGCTGATACCCCCTGGGAGGAATTAAATGCATCAACAGTTGCAGCCGATCATGCAGAAAAATACAGGTTTGAACCAGATTGTGAACTGTGCAAGATGCTGAGGCATGGCTAGATTGTCAGGGGGGACTCAGGGGGAGAGGCTGACCACAAACATACATAACCATACTTGAGATTATATTTTTTTGACCGTAACGCCATCACATATTACAAAATACATGCATTTGCAAGATGCTGAACTAAAGTGAAAATGATAAATATAACCGTCCTGTGTCCCAGCTCCAGCGTGACAGCAGTAATTAATTTGGGCATGAGACCGTGGGTCAATGAATGCCTGACAAGCCCTGTGACCGGTGCACAGTAGCCTAATTTGGTGAACATGAACTTGCTAGCCCCAGTAAAGTTTACCCCTGTCAAACAATGTTAAGGAAAACGTCATGCTTTACGGTTTCTGGGAAGCTATACATCCCAGGTTGGGTTAATTAAACCAAACTATTGTTAATCAATCGTGTTGAGTTGGTCAAAGAATCGGAATTCCATACATTCCATAAATAAAAACAGTTGGATTTCTGTCTGGGAAAATCTGGAGAGTGCAGTTTACGTTTGGACAGCGTTCCGGACGTAAAATAAAAAGTATACTTATAATAAAAGTATACTTTTTATTTTACTTTTTTATACTTTTTATTTTTCAGATCGACCAAACTTAATCGTATTAGGGCATGAGTCTGAACTACGAGGCAAATTGGACATGTCGATCAGAAAAAAAACAAATCGCAGTTTACTCTCTCTCTAGCTGACGTGTAAAAATTCACCGTGGGAAAGTTCCCAAAACAGCGCGAGATTCACCCTAAGGGTCTGGAATGTGGATTCAGAAAATCGTATATCTATCATGTAAGAATGCCAAGTTGTGGCAACATTCTAACAAATTATTACCTGTGTTTAGTCGCGAGACCGTGCTCAGTGTCCGTTCGGTGTTAGCCTTCCATAACAGCCGATGAGCGGGTATCCGTACAGGTCGAGAAATCTGAAGCAGCATTGGGGAAAAGTTTGCAGTAATGCATCGGAGCGCTACTCTCATCGCCATCTTCATCGCCATCTTTACACACAGAGGCACTTGACTGAGGAGCGCGCATCAGCCTTTGCGCGCTCCCGAAATACAAAAACATTCGTGAGTGAAAGTCTATAGGCATTTCATATTCTGCAGCACTAAAATTTAATGTAATTTTACAATTTACAGCAAATTATTAGCAATTCAAAAAAAAAAACTACCGTGCAGGCATGTACCATTTTAATCCAGGGGTTAGTTGGACGGCACTTGTGAACCACAATTTCTTAACAGTGCCCCAGATTCTGATTGAAACCAGGAATTCGACTGGACCACTGTAGGACAGTCACAATCGGTTCGTTAATCTTAAGTGAAGTCGAGGTTTCTTCCAGTTGCACATTATGATGGATACATAAGTGAACTACTGGGCCTACCGAACATAATTTTACGTAGGTTTTACGTACGTTGAAGAGAATTTGGATCATAGATAGTGTTCTATTATCTATGGTTTTTATTAAGAAAATCGTTTTGTTCTGTTGCAAAACATTTTCAGAATGTTGTGGGGTCAATGTGCCTTTTGCGTCCCTGGTACAAATAATGTTGTAATTTGTCTATGTTTGGACAAATACTTATTCCATTTAGTTTTTCATGTATGGTCATTTGTCATTTATTATGAATACAATGATATGGGCATCTAATTTTATTTTTGATTATTTTAAAAGCTTTGGTTAAAGAGGTAAATGGAATTTTGCCATGTCCCCAGTACTGTTCATTCAACTTCGATCTAAAAAAGAATGAATAAAAACATATATATTTCCAAATATTTCATTCTAATTAAATTTTTCTGTTTAAAATATATTTAATCAAATGTTGATTTTATCAAAATGGTAACATTTTGTACAAAAAAAAAGGTTTTAAGATTATCCCCGGCGGTCACTGTCCACCCCATTGAGCTGCCTTAAAGTCCCTTTCAGAAGAAAAACATATTTCCCAGTTATATCATTCTCATGAGGTGACATCACATCAGTGGAGGGAAATTCAACTCTGGTAAGCTGAGTGATTTTCTACTTCACTTACTATCTGATTTTAATGTTTTTATTAAGTGATTTTGATGTGTTTGAACATATCGTGTCCACCCTGTTAGGCCTAAATATAGAGGAGATTGAATCCTTTCAAAACATGTTTGTGAAAATATTTTAATTCCTCATGAAGTATTCAAGGTCACGCTAGCCATTATGCTAACACTGGAAGGCTAAAAGATAACTTTAGATCAAAATGTCCACCCTGTTAGCTGCATTCAACCAACAGGGTGGACACCAACCTAACAGGGTGGACATGTATATAGTAATGTTGGCAAGATTTGTTGCCATATTCAGTGTTTCCCTTATATGCATTCAACAGCGAACATTTTTTACATATTTTTTTATATTTTTTGATAATCCAGGGCCCACTGCACCAGCGTAAGGTCTGACGATGGGTCTGAGGATTTCATCCCGGTACCAAACAGCAGTCAAGGTACCATTGGCTAGCACGTGGAGGTCTGTGCGACCCTCCAAGGATATGCCTCCCCAGACCATCACTGACCCACTGCCAAACTGGTCATGCTGGATGATGTTGCAGGCTGCATAACGTTCACCAAGACGTCTCTAGACTCTTTCACATCTGTCACATGCTCATTGTGAACCTGCTCTCATCGGTGAAGAGATTGGCGCGCCAATGGTGGACCTGCCAATTCTGGTATTCTCTGACGAATGCCAATCGAGCTTCATGGTGATGGTCCCACTAGAGTAAGTCGGGCCCTCATGCCACCCTCATGGACTCTGGATATGACAATTTGGTCAGAAACATGCACACCAGTTGCCCGCTGGAGGTCATTTTCTAGGGCTCTGGCAGTGCTCCTCCGGTTCCTCCTCGTACAGAGGAGCAGATACCGGTCCTGCTGCTGGGTTGATTCCCTTCTACGGCCCTGTCCAGCTCTCCTCGTGTAACGGCCTGTCTCCTGGTATCTCCTCCATGCTCTTGAGACTGTACTGGGAGACACAGCAAACCATCTTGCGATGGTACATATGGATGTGCCATCCTGGAGGAGGTGGACTACCTGTGCAACCTGAATGGGCTGCAGGTACCGCCTCATGCTACCAGTAGTGACAAAGACACTAGCAAAACGCAAAACTAGAGAAGAATTAGTCAGGAAGGATAAGGAGAGAACAATTGTCTGTAGCCACCACCTGCAAAACAATTCCCTTTTTTGGGGGTTGTCTTGTTGTTGCCTTTCCAGTGCACCTGTTGTCACTTTCATTTGCATTTCATTTTACAGGTGACACTGATTTACAATCGCTTATGCTTCCTAACTGGACAGATTGATATCCCAGAAGTTTATTGACTTGGTGTTATACTGTGATGGTTACGTGTTCCCTTATATTTTTTGAGCAGTGTAGTTACACTGCCTGTCCCAAAAAATGTTGCACAAGTTGCAATATTTCGTTGGACCGCATTTAGCTTTGATTACAGCGCCCATTCGCTGTGGCATTGTTTTGACAACCTTATGCAACATCACAACATTTATTGCATTCATTTTTGAGATCTTGTATTGACGACGGGAGAGTCGAACCACTCCATGACGTGTTCTCCAGCACATTCCAAAGACTTTCAATGGGGCTAAAGTAAGGACTCTGTTTTGGCCAATTAATGTTTGAAAATGATACCTCATGCTCCCTGAACCACTCTTGCACAATTTGAGCCCGATGGATCCTGGAATTGTCGCCCTGGAATATGCCCATGGCATCAGGGAAGAAAATATCTATTATTGGGATAACTTGGTCATTCAGTACATTTAGGTACTCAGCTGACTTAATTTTATTGTCCCATAACGTTGCTGAGCCTAGACCTAACCGTCTGAAGCAACCCCAGATCATAACACTGTCTTTAGAGGCTTCTACAGTGGGCACTATGCATGATGGGTGCATTGCTTTATGCGTTTCCCTTCTTACCCTGACACGCCCATCATTATAGGCCTAAATGCTCAAGCACACACATTCGCTCTGACTGTCTGCTCAGACTACCGTAATTCCCCGTTTGTAGCCGCACCGTGTATAAACCGCACCAATGCGCAAATTAAAGAGAGCCGTGAAAACACCTTCCATCGTATCTATTTTGACGCATATTTCAGCATCACGGACAGAGATCAGCAAAACAAAAGTGACATTTGGCACAAAATAGGAAAAGTTGTTGTAGTTAAAAGTACTAAGGACTGACCACGCAGGCTGATATCAGTCTTCAATAACATATTTGAATTCATTCATTACTGTAAATAACACCTACAATCACGGACTTCATTTGTACAGACTGTTGGATACTTATCTAAAGCAGCTTGGCAAAATGCTTCCATAACCAATTACACACCGTCGAAAATAATGGAAGAAAGAACAAGTTCACTCACTGACACTCATTTTCACTGATGGGTTTGTTATGATGGGTTTGTCTATTTTATTCTTATAGATAAATAGGCCTGAATGAGTGCATGTTGTGCATACAGTAGAATGTAATAAAATATGCATAAAATGACCATACAGTGCAAAACTTTCAATTTCAATAAGGGCTCCCTTATGTCCAAGTTGCCTCTCAAAAATGTCTATCCTTTCTATGGGACACCCAGTCACACAGTTCACAGGTCCAAAAGCATTCAAATTATGCTGTTCAGATTGTATTCGTTTTGAATGGTTAGATTTATATGCACTTTGTTTATATACATTAAAATTATACTTTTTTGTATATGTTATACTTTAAATGCAAATGTTTAATAGCATTATTTTTCATAACAAACCAATGCATTTTAAATACATTGTGGTTAAGGTAGTGTATGATTTCATTTAATAATTTCATTAGAATTTTTTTAACACCAATCATAGTCAAACTAGCCATTTGGGAGCCAAAAGAGCCGGCTCTTTTTGGTGAGCTGAGCTGAATGAGCCAGCTCACTGAAAAGAGCCGAAATGCCCATCACTAAAGTGTAGGAACAATGAATGCAGGTGCTTCCATACACTGAAATGCATTCCAGGTCTCATGAAGCTAATTTAGAGAATGCAAAGTGTGCAAAGCTGTCACCGAGCAAACTGTGGCTACTTTCAAGAATCTACAATGTGAAATGTATTTCGATCTGTCTAACACTTTTTTGGTTGCTACATGATTCCATAGGTGTTATTTCCTAGTTTTGATGTCTTCACTATTATTCTACAATAGTAAAAAAAAAAAAAACAATTTAACAAAAGCCCTTGAATGAGGGGGGTCAAAACCTTGGACTGATACTGTATATTGCTAATTTCTCTTCTAATGTTTTGTCAATTAATTTCTGAATAGAACAAAAACCTAAATGTGTAACCATTGAGCTATAGGGCTAAACTGTGGTCAAATATGGAAAGTCAGGTCAAGATCGCTCATTTAACTGCTCCAGATAAGAAGTTTGTTGACTAAATTTAATTTCTTCATTGTAAACAGCATCTACTTTGTCCTAGAAATCTGTGTCTGTGACCATGGCAACAGTGACGTCGATGCAACCTGGGAATAACAGTTTATTATTCTGTTTAAATGTACACATTTAGTCTAGTTTATACAATTCTTAAAATTCTCTCCACAGGTTGCATTGGGAAAACTGCATGGAAAGGCTATGATTGTCACCTTATAATGGTGTGATTCATGGCTAATCGGGTGCGAGAATTCAATGCCCAGATAAAGCCCCGCCTCCACGCCAATAGAGGCGCAAAACTTGGTTTTGAGAAAACATGACTCGAACGAAGGTGGGAAGAAATTGTAATCGTAAGAAGAAGCGAACGTGGAAAAAACGTGTTTGAACGAATACATTAAGATCGGACACGAAAATCCATTTAATGATTTTAGCGTACATTTTTTCCACGCTTAAATCTATTTTTTTCATACGATTGAGAGGCAGATAAACATCCCTCTTAGCGACGTGGACGTCCAGCACGGTTACATGGACGTCCTCGCTAGGGGGAGCCCTCGAGTAGATGTTTAGCAGGACGGACAAGCGTCGAGTGACATTGAGCGGGATGTTGAGCCGGACGGACGGGGGAGGCAACTGGATCCCTTGTAGCGACGTGGACGTCCACCACGGTCACATGGACGTCCTCGCTAAGGGGAGCCCTCGAGTGGATGTTTAGCAGGACGGACGGGGTATCACGGGATGTTGAGCAGGACGGACGGCGATGAGTGATGTTTTGTAATGCAAGCCGGTGGAGGGTACCACCAGGACGCGCACAGCAACCTGTTGCTCACTCGAGAAGTCTGCATTTGCTATTTTTAAAAGTCCTAAGATTTGTCACATATTACGTTTAATTAAATATAAAAACTAACAAAAATAAAACCCCATGACAATATAAATTTAAACGACTGGCTACGTTAAAATATTGGAAAAACAGAGTGACTTATCAATTGATAATAAATACTTATGAAAGGGGGGGGGGGTGTTGGAGTCGCGAATCAGCCACTCCAAGAATGCCCATACCTGATGTAGCTCATCAAGGACTTGATAATGAGCTGATCATTTGAATCAGGTGTGATAGAGCAGGGAGATATCTAAAACATGCAGGGCAGTGTGCCTCCAGGAGCAGGGTTGAAAAACACTGCTCTAGTGGGACCTGTGCTCACAGCACTGTGCAACTCAATTGGCATTCTCCAGAAAACACTAGAATTGGCAGGTCCGCCATTGGCGCCCCGTTCTCTTCACAGATGAGAGCAGGTTCACACTGAGCACATGTGACAGACGTGAAAGTGTCTGGAGACGCTGTGGTGAACGTTATGCTGCCTGCAACATCATCCAGTATGACCAGTTTGGCGGTGGGTCAGTTATGGTCTGGGGAGGCATATCCTTGGAGGGCCACACAGACCTCCACGTGCTAGCCAACGGTACCCTGACTGCTGTTTGGTACTGGGATGAAATCATCAGACCCATCGTCATACCTCGTGCTGGTGCAGTGGGCCCTGGGTTCCTCCGGGTGCAGGACAATGCCCGGCCTCATGTGTCCAGAGTGTGTAGGCAGTTCCTGGACGAGGAAGCATTGATGCCATTGACTGACCCTCAGGTTCCCCAGACCTGACTCCAATTGAGAACCTCTGGGACGTTATGTATCGGTGCATCCAACACCGCCAAATAGCGCCGCAGACAGTCCAGGAGCTCACTGATGCCCAGGGTTCGAATTACAGAGGGATTGCCGGGGTGGACCCCCCTAATTAAGAATTGGACCCCCCCCAAAAGAGGTGAAAACAACAGGTCTGGGGGTTGAAACATTTATTTATTGTTCTTACCTGTAATTGCAAATATTACAATATATTTTCCATATTCATCCCTGGAAGAATCATGTAATAAGATTTGAGACACCCCTAAAGTGGACCATACAATTTCCTAACCTTGACGTTAGCTGAACGTCTCGTATGCCTGCCTGCCTCACTCCCAACGTTGCGGTGGAGTCCTTAATGAAAGCCCCCCACAGAAATTTTGACTTAATGGCAGAGGATATTACACTGCCATCTTGTGTAACGCCAACCTTATATTGAATGAACGAATGTTTTCATAGTTTCAGTTTACCTGTTGTAGTAGAGGGGGGTCTTTAATTAATGACACACCAAAGACATGTGAGGTACCTCAAATTCCCAGCAAAAGCTGAATAGCTTTTGTGCTAGTAAGATGTGTTGTGATGCTCTCTCTCCCTTAAGTGGATTCCCTTAAGCTAGCATGTTTAAAAGTCATTTATTCTGTCTTAAACTGCATTGAAATGGTAACGATCGAAAATTGCTAACGTGTTCTTGAGTTTTGCCGTTGGTTAAAGTCGGCAAAAACAGACGTTACTTCTGTTTAATCTGTTGGATATTTTCTGACACGCTGTGTGTGCCTATGGCTTGGCATTTCATTACCAATATAAAATGTAATATATTATCTAATGTTGGCTAACACTGGTGCTCAGTCATGAACAGTGAGACAATGGAGGATTTGTTGTTGTAGACTGACATCAATAACACATTTGCCTACCTCTTTGGCATGTTGATAGTGTTTTTGGTTCTGGTACAGCATTGTGTCTGGGTCTGACTTGCTGACAGTTTTGCTCTTGAATACTTTCTTGCTGACCACTGACTACAAAGGTTGTGTGGTACGTGCCCTATGAGCGGGTTTAATGGATTGGATTAATCATCATCTCACTCCTATAGTCTCACCATGAAATAGGGTGCAGGTCAGGCCGCAGGCTGTTAGTCAGCCTGCTAGCATAGTGGAGTCTGTCGATAGCATAGCCAGAGTAGTCAGTACAGTTTTACCTATTGCCACTGTGACTCGTTCCAGGCTGAGAAATGTTAAACAAGGTAGTGCTAATAATAGCAACCTTATTAAGATAAAG
>JACXGI010003592.1:0-60979 GCA_016801175.1 Esox masquinongy | reverse complement strand
GTGAGACTCCGTCCACTCGTCATCTGGGGGGGGGGGGGGGGGGGGCATTACACTGGAATTCCATCTGAGTGCAGTCAAACCCTATTCCACTGGGAACTATAACAATGGCTGCCGTGGTGAATACATTTTCTCTTTTCTCAGGTCCCCCTCCTAGAGAGGCTCTTCAGGGCATTTGTAGGCCAAACACACAAAGCAGGACTCCCCAGCACAAAAGAATGAAACTAAATGTTTGACAAGTTCCAGGACAAAGACAGTTGTTTTTTTGCCCTGGACTGAGGTAGGGTTCATCATTTCTCACTTTGATCCCTGTTCTGAGGTAGGGTTCATTTCTCACTTTGATCCCTGTTCTGAGGTAGGGTTCATCATTTCTCACTTTTATCCCTGTTCTGAGGTAGGGTTCATAATTTCTCACTTTGATCCCTGTTCTGATGTAGGGTTCATCATTTTCCACCTGATTCTGAATGTGTTAACTTTTATTTCCCCTGGATTACCCTCCTGTATAGAAAGGAGACACTAATCCTCTAAAAGTTGCCAATTGTTCCTGTCTTCTGAACAAACACTTTCCTCTCCTGAGGCACTGTTTGCTTCCCAGAAGCCCTTGGGAGCACTGTGCCTTGTAGCCTCCAGGGTTAGGTAGGTTACTTTCTAAATGGAATCTGAAACACTTCCTAGTAACTAGGACTGGGAAGTGCCTGGAACTGGATGATAGCATCACAACACGCAGGTGCCAATACAATATGTACTGCAATCCCCACAATTCATCACTATTCTATACATTGCGGTACATAATTATTGCAGTGTGACGTATGATTTTTTTTATTACAATTTAATGTTCTAAAAATTACGCACCATTTGTTTGCTGTATCAGATCTGTGAAAAAAATAATTCTGATCACTCACAGAAGTAAAAGTGGAGATAAATTGATTCCCTATTTAAAATTAAATGAAATGAAAGGTTTTAAATAGGAACAAAAATTTTTTTTTATCAAGATACAGCAAACATTCGCAAAAATAATATTTAAATATTTTTCAACATTGTAGTACTATTTTCCACCTTTGACTACTAGCTACGTTTCCAAAACTGTAATCAGTAACTTACGATTTGGATAACCCCAGTAATACAACATAAATGACTTCTAGATTACGTTTCTATCAAGATAAATTGAATAAGATGAAAAGGACAACATCTATTTCGGAATCAATCCATGTTAGTTTACATGAACGGATGTTACACTTTACCTCACGGGTTAGGATTGTCTCTAACCCATTGCTTTCTACTTAAATCCAGATGAATGCACTATACAATCTCTGTATATTAAAAACTACATTCTGTCAGATTACCAGTCATTCCATTTGATTAAATACCACTTGTATTGTTTTTCACCTGAATATAATCCCATATCAAAGGACTTTTTGGATGACTCTGTTGTTTACATTTTCCTTCTCATTGTGGACTGACTTGGCTCATTGCTTCAAAACACTGCTGAAAAAGAAATGCTGCTCTCATTAAATGACATAGCTTGAGCATTACCAAAAAAGGATATTTCAATGGAAAATATTATCACCATATGCTACATTTTCAATAGGCCTGTTGTTTCAGTTTGTCAGAGACACTAATATCTTAATCTGTCTGCTGTTAGGATCTATTAACGGTGCACATGTCTGATCCTAATCTGTGTGATACACAATGGAAAGGAATATCGAACCAGCACAAATTTGACGGATCAATGATAAGCCCCACGCATGGTTTTCTGAAATGAGGAGTTTAGATTCTGACTACCCCAAACTTATAACTATAACTTTGACTACCCCAAACATCCAAACTATGCTGTTTAGGTGCATTTCTCACTGGTTGACCACCGGTCACAGAAACAGTGATTAATGAGCATGTCTTCACATCGACCGTTATTGGCGTTACATGTTCTACATCTGCATTTTTAGCTTAAAGTCAATATTGTTAGCAGCCAATATCAACGGTGGCTATCACATCCCATTCTGAGTACAGATCCGGTGAAATCATACGGCCTACCAGTCTGAAATCATACGGCCTACCAGTCTGAAATCATACGGCCTACCAGTCTGAAATCATACGGCCTACCAGTCTGAAATCATACGGCCTACCAGTCTGCGGTGGATGCTGCAGAATCAGATGGATATCACGTCCTGCCTGCAGAAGGCTCCTAGCTCAAACACTTCACATCCCATACATTACAGGCAGTGTTACATAAAAGCTATATTTAGACATACAACCAGTAGTCCCACTTAAATCAATACATTTGGAAAAATTATCTCCGGTTAGACCTTTAGCCTATTATTGTGCTGGCAAAGATGTACAATTAGTAGATTTCAAAACTGCATTATAACATGAATAAGACAACTCCGTATTTACCAGGCCGGACATAAAAAAATGAACCGTGTGTGTTCTAGCTTTGCGTGCTAATGCTGATCATTAGTCAACAATTTAGATGCAATTTATGGCTGCAGCTTTTATGACAGTTTTATTGCAATACCGTGATGGGCCATGACAGAAACCAGATGCAACATGCAAGGTGTCCTGTTTTTCCGTTAATCCGAGAGATAATCGCCTAGTTTTTCATAAGCATCTGGTATTCTGACCGCAATATTTTAAGCAGGAACATGTCGCAGGTTGCAGGGTTTTTTTGTCACCAGTAACCCTCCAATCCAGGTAGCATCTCACCCAGCGCCCATCGTGCCCCACCACAGACACTGAGACACTGGACTAATAGCTGGCTGACTGGGTACACCTACAGAGAGACACCTGATATACCTCTGTTGATGTAGTCATACAGAACCCCAGCGCAACATCCCAGAATTTTTCATGTCAGCCATCTGTGAAGGCTTACGATACGACGCAAGGGACTGCTGCTTTTCGTATACCATATTTATGAATACAGAGAAGTAGGGAACGCGGATGCTGTCCTCTGAGCACGGGCGTCGGACCACACCGCAGAGAGTGGTTCACATACGGACCGTAAACAAGGTGATTACCGGGCCGAAAGAGGGAGAGAGGCAGGGAGCCTCGGCTCCGCTCAGCCTGAACGCCACCGGGGGACTCTTTACATTATCACCACACTCTATCTGACTAAACAACACACACACGCGCACACACCACGAGCCTCCAGGTGACCATACAGCAGCCTCTGGGAGGGGACAGTCCACTACAAACTGCACTGTAACACACACACACACACACACACACACACACACACAGTTAGCGCTCACACACACAAACACCGCCCTGTCCCCTTGCCGAAGGGTCCTGTGAAAGATATACAGCCATTTCATTCCTCCAGAGCAGCTATGAACTATGATATACGATGAGGGCTGGAATTCTACAGAGTCAAGCTATTTCAAGACAAAGTGAGTGAACGACGTGGCGGTGGGGAAAACAGCTTCAGAAACATAAGATATTTCTAGCCTGAAGTATAAAGACAGACACACACGATTCTAAGTGGATCCATTGTTTATCCAAAAATAACGGCGCGCTGGTTTAATGCTCCTGCCTCTACAGAGGTGTGGAGGGGGACAGAACGTATGGACGACAATGGCCTTTGATTTGGATTTTCCGTCGCAACTCTCCTTGGTTGTTCCACTCTATCAAACTCTGGGCATTTAAAAAAAAGGGACACCGGCAGTCTTTGGCAAATGGAATAGTGGGGGTTTGTGGACGGCTCCAGCACCTGTGATAAGGGACATTCTTTTGCCAGAGAGCTCTGGTTCATGTCTTTGAGTAACTCCTTGAGGGCATTTCTTACTGTAGAGTGGGTCCACTGCTCTGGGGGCAGGTCCTCCAGTTTAGGACAACTGAGAGAAGAGACAGGCAGGACGGAGAGGTGCGGGGGGGGGGGCAGAACAGGTAGAGTCAGAGGGGGTGGGGGGAATAATGAGAGGGGCATGAGAGAAGGAGAGAACAGGAGAGACAGGGGAGAACAGCAGAAAGAGAGAGATGAGCATTGGAGCCTTGCTTGCTGCAAGCACCCCTCCAAGACAGACAGATTTCATTTGGCAGATGCATCTGGAGATTGCTCTCTCTCTCTCTCTCCTGCCCTCCCCTCTCTCGCTCTCCCCCTCTCTCTCCTGATTGTTCTGATTAGTTAATTACTTTATACAACACATCTGCTGTATTGATGCATGAATTATACATCAGCTGCATGTGGCGACTATTATTTCATGTTACTTCTACCTTCCTGGCTCGTTGTGCTCGGCGAAACAATTTAAGGTGTTACCGGCTAGATTTCTGCTGCGGAGGGAGAGAAAATAATAACATGCGGCACGTACAAACACAAAGTTCGGATGTGCCTCTGTGGTATACAGATAACAGCATCTTCATCTGGGATTGGATGCGTAACAACACAAGACAAAATCCGTCCTATAACAGTGGACCCCCTTTAAAAGCAGATCTTATTAATGAGGGGGAATTAGAAGGCAAACAAGCCGGTCTCCAGTGACAGAGCCCGGTTGCTTCTGATAAGGATCTCTCCATTTGATGAAGTGCGAGTTGTACATGCCTCACGTGTGTGGGACATATGGCTGTGTTCGCATTGCATGCCTCCGTGAATTATGATTGGGGGGAAAAATACCCATGTGTGCCTACACCAGTTGGCATGGGGTCTACTTGGGGAGACGGAGGGTGTCAGAAGGTTGGTCTGGGGTCTACTGGATGTGATTGGTGGGGAGATGGAGGGTGTCAGAAGGTTGGTCTGGGGTCTGCTGGATGTGATTGGTGGGGAGATGGAGGGTGTCAGAAGGTTGGTCTGGGGTCTACTGGATGTGATTGGTGGGGAGATGGAGGGTGTCAGAAGGTTGGTCTGGGGTCTACTGGATGTGATTGGTGGGGAGATGGAGGGTGTCAGAAGGTTGGTCTGGGGTCTACTGGATGTGATTGGTGGGGAGATGGAGGGTGTCAGAAGGTTGGTCTGTAGGTGCTAATGTATCATGGAATATAACGCACATAGACATAAATAATAAATCGAGTGTACTACAAACAACAGACAGAGGGACATCAGGAGACAGACCGGCAGACATGAACCCAACCTCCTGTGTCCTGGCTAGTGTGGGTGCAGAGGAAGGGAAGAAAGAAAGAGGAGGAACAACCTGTGTGTTTGTGTGTGTGTATGTGAGAGAGACAGAGTGAACAGCCCCCCAGAGGGTTGTCGTAGCAGTGGGCTGCTGAGGGTAGGGCTGAGTGTGTGCAGCTGGCACAGGCTTCTAAACCAGCAGTACCAATCTGTGTGTGTGTGTGTGTGTGTGTGTGTGTGTGTGTGTGGTCTGCAGCTGAACAGTATGTGTGGCTGTGTGGCTGGGGGAGGAGACTGACCTGTGCAGCTGGATTTTCAGTGTGACCACATGGTACACGTCCTGCAGCATGTCTGCCACGGTGGCATCCGGCGCGTCCGTCACGTAGGACAGCGGTACCGGGTTCCACTTGCCCACCTGAATTAGACCTGGCATGGGCAGAGCACAAACACACAAACACACAGGTTAATATTCGGTTTTTATACAGACAAACTGACACCAGAGACGCACTATGTCTTATTACATATAAACACCAGAGACGCACTATGCCTTATTACATATAAACACCAGAGACGCACTATGTCTTATTACATATAAACACCAGAGACGCACTATGTCTTATTACATATAAACACCAGAGACGCACTATGTCTTTTACATATAAACACCAGAGACGCACTATGTCTTTTACATATAAACACCAGAGACGCACTACGTCTTATAACAAATAAACACCAGAGACACATTATGTCTTATTACAAATAAACACCAGTCACACCATCTCCTATTTCATATAAAAACCAGAGATGTCCTGTTCCAGAAAATGTGCCGTGAAAAGGTGTGTTGGTGGGCCGTGTTACTGTCTGGCTGTGAGGCCTGATATAAAGGCTGAGAGACACCTGGAAATAGCCCAGCTCTCTGTGTTAGACTCGCAATTAGCTGCAACGGGTCCCACCTTCACTCCCCTCTCCCACAGAGTGAACTAGCTGACGGTTTACCGACAGACAGACAGACAGACAGAGAGGGGGAGGCCCTGAGAACTGCAGAGACACATGTAGCTACATCCCCTGACTGGGATCAATGTCAGCCTCCTGTACAGGTCCGACACATCAGCTGGGGAACTAAGCATGGGTGGGGGCCGGAGAGAGACAGTGTGGGGGCCGAGCTGCCGGCCGAATGGTGGGCGAGCGTGCCCTTTCGCGAGAGAGCGTGCAGGGTGGTGAGCCGGGCGCGTGCCGGTCCTACTGTACCTTTGGCCTGCGCCGCCGAGCTGTGCGAGTAGCCCAGGGAGAGGAGGGCCATCTCGATGAGCTGGTTGAACAGCATGTCTTTCCTGACCAGCACAAACTCGGCGTGCTCCTCCTTGCTGTCGAACTCGACGGGGCTCTCGTAGTGCTCCACCACGCAGAACACAGGGAGCATGTTGCCTGTGGACGCAGAGCAGCACGGCTCAGACATGACAAATGGTGACCTTCAGCGAGGGGATTAATATTACATTCAGACCCAGCCGATTCAGTCAGACTACCCCTGTTCATGAATGGATGGCTGGCTGTCAGTGGCCGCGCTGTAACGGTGACAGGAGAATTACGAACGCAGTTATAAAGGATGTGGGCTAATTCATCGTGCTGTTATAACTACCAGTGGTGGGGTCATAGGAGTGACCGGTAGCGTTGTTTAAGTGGCGCCATGACGTGGGGGCGGGAGTGGTGATTTCAAGCACTTCAGTCTTTATAATAAATACAATGTTTGTTCCACGGATCATGGCCTTTCTGTGCTTTCGGACACCTTTTTGGCTTAGGGCCGTTGACTGAATGTCAAGGTGCTCAAATCTCGAAGAGCTGCTTTGTGTCTGTTGCCAATCCCAAATCACATTCCCATGACGCACCACTCTAAAAGTTAACACTCCTATGCACCCTAAGATTGTCAAGTGTGTTTCAATGGTGCTGTTAGATTGAAGCAAGGAACCCTTGTCCAAAGACTATTTGTTCAGGGATGCACTGTGAATATTTCCCATTATGCCATTTGGTTAAAAAACAATATTTGGTGTTAACTATCCGGGCATGACAACTTGTTGGTTCCAACTGTAATCTATAGCTGTCTGGTAACGAGAGGCAACACATTAATAATCTACTCATTTTGAGCGGTCTCAACTAATAATATTTCTAATGAACGGCATCATGAATCTACTAACATCTCTGGCAAACAATCGAAGAATTGGGTAATCATCAGCAGATGCCAGAGAATGTGCTGAAATGCTGCTTCTCTCCCTGATTCTAATAGATAAAGATCTAACAATAAAGACTGCTGTGTAGGTTCATTTGGGGATCAATACGGCCTTTGTTTTCATGGAGCAGAGAAAAGCCCATGGTAAATATTATTCAGCTCAAACAATGCCCACTGTGGCCCTGCGAAACATCAGCGACAGACGGCTCCAAAGTTCACCATTTCCTCTGGAAAACGCAAAAAATGCGCTGAAACATTCTGAAAAACCAGAGGACTGTGTTGATAGTTTAAGAGGAACATTTCACATTCTCAGCTGGTGTTCTGCGACTAATTATTGAGGAAGACGGTAATATTATTTATGTAATGACACCAGGCCAGTAGTTCTATTAAAACAGTACGTTATCATTGTAAAATAACAGCCTGTTAAACAAAAATGGCTATTAAAAAGACCCACATAAACAAAAATAGGAGAGAAACAGTGACACAGCACTAAGCAGAAAACTAACACAGTAATCATTCTCAAAAAGCCTTGGTATAAACAATGGGTCTTCATAAACAGAACTAAGTGTAGGTGTGTGCACCAAGATGACTAAGGGACATTTAAATCAGTTTGTGCAGTAAGATGGAAACAAAACCATGACAACATGACACTTGTAAACACACAGCCATACACACACGTAGATTTGTGGAAACCTAAATACTGGTCCCATTCAGAATATTATTTTCCCTAACCCTAACTCCTAACTTCAATGCCCATAACCTTACAGCTAACCAGACACACCTATCACTAACCCTCATTCCAAACCATAACCTCAAGTGTAACTTTTACCCAAAACCCTGACCTTTTTTCCTTGTTTCACTATCATTGCAAGGTTGTTTCTTCCCCAGCAGGGTAGTAAAACATGTACATACACTCATCCATGGGATGAGGGCTCATGTCGTAAATAGTTGTGGTTGGGATGTTTCAATATCCTTGTGGGAACCCAAAGATGTATTCACATTCCATATCCTAATTTTCTAACCCCTAAACCTAACCCCAAACCTGTCCAATTCTGATATTTACCCTGATTCTAACCATTAATCTAAAAATACCCTTTTTTCCCATGGGGTCAGCAAAATGTCACAACGTCAAATTGTCATTGTGCTTTGGTCACAAACAGGCTAGATGCACATGAAAACACAAGTTAAGTTTACTATCCTTGTGGGAACCCCAAAAATGATTCCCTATCTAGATACTATTTTCCTCAACTCCTAAACCTAACCAAATCGCAACAAGTTTAGTAAAAGTACAAACACGCACACAACCTTATACGCCTCTCTCATGTTCCGACACACACAGGCAATCATTGGGCGTTGAGGTTCTTCTGAAAGATGTTTTTGGTTCAGTGACTGGGGATACTGTTCACACACACGCACCACACACCCCCTGAGCAGTGCCACTCACCCCTCTTGTGGCAGGTCTTGAGGAGGTGTCCCGACGGTTTGTACGGCACCCCAGCCAGCTTGGCCCCGGTGCTGCCCAGACGGGCCCTGCCCAGGGGACTGCCATTCTGTTCCAGCCGGGCCAGCTTGGCTGGGGGGGCTTTGGAGTCCCGGTCGCCCATGCTGTTGACCAAGTCACAGTTCTCCTTCCCCAGGCACGCCTCGCTGAGATGGTCCATCATTCTCAGCACCTCTGCTCACTATCACCTGGAAGGAGACAGGACAGTGACACAGTCTGGGTGTTAACTAGCTGGCAGGACATCCGGGAGGTTAAGGACACACAGAGGGCAGAGGCCTGGCGGTAGGAGCTTCTGGCCCATAACTGTAAGGAGGTTAAATCAAATCTGGTCGCGAGCTAGATAGAAATATCTGGCGTTCTGTCCTTAAGCAAGGCAGTTAACACTAATTAGGGTTTGAGTTCAAACTGAAACTCAAATTAGCGTTGGACCTTGTTTTCAACTGATGACTAAATGAATGTTATCCTTCATACAGCAAAGATCAAATGCATTATATGAAGCCAAATGCCAATTTTTTTTTTTAAGTTTGAGTATTTGGGCATTGAAAAAGTAACAAAATGTAGAAGGTTAACTAGTTATCATGGAAACAGTACTGAAAGTAATTAAAAGTCCCAAAACAACAGTGACAAGAATAACTGTCAATTCTATTCTTTCATTAATTCACACTTGCAACGTTTTGTGCCATTGTAATGGTCCAATTTTTCAGAGCATGTATTATTTATGTCTGTCCCACTACAGACTCCCATGTGGTGGGCAAACAAGACCATTTTTGTGCAAACACATTCATTTGCAGAGAGATTCCACTCCAATGATTACTGCAGTTCACAGCACAAGCCCACAAGGCCTGCAACAGTGAAGGCAGAGAGAGAAGAGCTAACACATTCAGCCTGAGTCACTTCAGCACTTCAACAGACAAGCTATGCGGGAAACATACATACACAGGGTAAAGGACCTGAAGAAGAAGCCTGTTATATAGCATTTGCCTCAACGGGACATTATATACCGAGAACAAAGTGTAGGCGGACTCTTTAAATTGTTCTTTACCTTTAAAAGAACACATTACAAAAGTCAGGTGGTGAGATGTGACTATTTATGCCTTTTATACCTTTCGATATCAGAGAGGAAAAGGGCAGTCGGAAAGAGTGTGCACTGCAAGGTGAAGTGAAGTCTCACATGCCTGTTACCCCTGGGTGTTGTAAAATGACACACAGTTAAAGGCTCTGACTGCAGGAAACACACAATCAACACCTAGGCATGCTCTCCACGATTGCAAGACATAGTTAAACACATCTCACACCTTTTGTTTTAGAGACATTATAATAATCTATTTAGGTTTAGTGTTTTCATTTTTGGGGAGCGGGGTAATAATATGGCTAAATTCAGATGGGTTGTATTGTAAACATTTCGTAAAAGAAAGTGCTTTCTAATATTCAACCAAACACTGAACAGGATAAAATTATTTCCCCCCACCTTTCCACCAGCATGCAAACGATCATGGACTCTTTCATTCATCATATGCAATGAACCAACTAATTGTTTAAATGGGGGCAACAGAATCCAGACCCGGATATTGGTGGCGGTCTAGGGCAGAATTTCTGAATGACCTTTAAAAAAGACAGCAAGACAGCAAAACACACACACATCTTTTTTTAAAAAAAAGTTAATTTAGGGAAAACCAACCTGAAACTCAGCACTTTAATACTCGAAAGCATATAATGCAGTCTTGGTGAACGTTGCCTTCTTCAAGTTTTGTCAGGGGAAAGAAAACTTCAGTGTTTGATGCTTTCTAGGTTTGAATGATAGGTCCTCTACAAAAACGTGTTCTTCTTTTGAGAGATAGGCTGATATACAAAAGAGCAACCCAAATGTATATAAGAGAAGACGTCGAGACAGACTGGGATGCGATAACATTGGTAAGCCTAAATAAATGTAATTATTTGCTCAATGGAAAAATAGTCATTCATCCGTCTTATTAAACGCAGCGAAGAAAATAACATCAGATACAATAAACCGGATAATTGTCTCGAGCATAGTCCATCGGTTACAAGTGCAACGAGTTCTGTTCAGTTCACACAACGCATCCACCACGATTATCAGGCAGTCGTTCGTGAATAGAACATCGGATAGTGGAAGCGGTGGTGAAATCTGTTATTTCTACCAGTCGCGAACAATCCTGATGTTTAAACGCATACAAAAATATCGTGGGTTATATAAATTCCGCTTCTCTATGTCCGACAGAAAAAAATATCGACAATGATCTGTTATCATGTAGACACGATACAGCAACGATATACAAACCCAAACAGGTTATAAAGTGCGATTTACTTTCCAATGTCGAGAATAGATAAGGCTCGCTATATGGATGCATAACAGCTGCTAGCGATAAGTGTTCAGTTCGTTTAATTTGCGTCCGGACGGAGCTCCTCTTTCTCTCTCTTTCCCCTCTGTGTCCCCATTAAATTATTAGTTGTATTGACTCATCACTCCTCTTGCTGGTGCTGGCGCTGCTTTTGCTTTCCCTTTCTCCTCCTCATTTCAGAAGAAAATACCCCCAAAACAAGACGATTTGAACCGCATGTCGAGTCTTCAAGGCAGCCGCCCGTGACGCGATGTCCTGGCGGATAGGAGAACCGAAAATAAAGTAAAAAAGTGGAAAGAAAACAGAGAGGACGGTGCGATTTCCGGCTGGGCGCGCAGGAATTTTTAATCAGCTTGATTAGAGTGAGGCGGTTCTGCATTTATTACTGAATAACACACGCACATGCATTCAGGCGCGCAAATACACAATATTCGAGAGGCTATGCAAATGGACACTACACAGGATCATTATGGACAATGTTAAAATAGGCCGATTTAAACCCAACGTCACAGATATCCAATCTGTGAGAGCACAATAGAATAACTCATGCCATTTTGGCTATCATCTAGCCTACGTCAGTCCGGAGTAGCCTATCGACCCGTATTATTTTCTAAACAAACAAATAAACAAACAAACAATCAAAACCACAATTTCGATATCCCGACTTAATATCCTATTCGTGTTTTAGTCTGCTCCTATTATTTTCATGAACTTTTCCCATAATATGATGGCTCGCCTACCATGATAATGGAAAATCTGATATTATCCTGTTAGTAAAAAGATCAAATACGTGCTAGGTGTCAAACTATGTTCGCGTATAACTTAGAGACCTCAACACACATATCTATGTCCTTCAGCTCAACAAGCCCACTGTCTTACAGAATGCTGCCGTGCTTTCCTGATAGCCTAATGATGGTACACGGTGCACTGCACACAGAGTACGAACAGCAGGCACGCAGGTGACAACGCAATGGTGAGCATTGCCCATCGTCTTTTACTAAACAGTTCGGATTTCTCTACTGAGAGCGCCTGACCACAAATTACAGTCCTACCACACTCAGGAGCAAGGGGAGGATGAGGACGATCTTCCCAAAATCCTAGAGAAACATCCCAAGGACGTCACTGTCAAGGCAGGTTACTTAAAACTCCTGCGGAAGAAAGTACTGCCTAACGAACGTTGCTGTCTATTAACCTGCAATATTAATCCTGTATTAAACTGGGTTGAAAATACTATTACTCACTTGGGAGTGTGCATAACACTGTTGTAAAATCGTGTATCAACCTAAAATGTACTGTTAGAATTGTCAAACAGAATCAAACTGTGAAATCAGTTCAATTAACAGTTCTGTGCACGCCCTGAGATAAGATACTGTTCTACATAAAAAAAAAAAAAATGACAGCAGGAGACAAAAAACATTAGGAAATGTGTGTGTGTGTGAACGCGGTGACAGATCAAGATAGTAGGTACGAACTTGTATGCCAGGCATTCCGTCAACATAACATGAAAAAGAAAAACTGCAGTTGTCTTTCCTTACTAGCATTAACTTTGCTGCTAACTCAGAAATGTATTGCTAACACTGTGATATGTGGTTTTCTCACCTTGCTGTCTTAAGATGAATGAAATACCATACCAGTCACATGTTTGGACCGATTTACCCACTTATGGGTAAGTGTGTCCAAACTTTTGACTGGAACTGTACATGTATGTTGCCCTGGATAACAGCATGTGATGAATGACTAACATGGAAAATTTAAGTGTAAAACAAGTTAGTCCATATTCAGAAAAAAAGCTAAACAGGAAGCCAGACAAAAGAGGAAGCATGAATACCATGCAATCACTAGACACAGGCTTACATCACTATATATATACATATATACACACATATTCATATACACACACACACACACACATATATATATATATATATATATATACACACACACATATACACACACACACACACACACATATTATATATATATACACACACATACATACATGTAGTGCTTGCTTACCTCTGGTAAAACATAATGAAAATTTTACATTGTAGAAGAACAAATGTTGCATATTTTATCATAAGCCAATTGAAAAATCTCATCTCACACAAAACAAAACCGGTATATAAAATATGTATAGGTGAGGATCCTAAATTGGTTCAACACTCATTTCAAGAAATAGAACAGAAATACAAAGGAAATATGTGAAGGAAATATTTGAAATAAAATGATAAGCTTTATAGAGGTGGGTTTCTATCAGATTCCTAAGACATGATACAGAGAAAAGAGATCTTGAGCTCAAAGAAACTTTTAAGTCATACCTGGCTAAAGAGATTTGATCCAGGAAGGTCATACTTTATGCATCTAGGTGTTCAAGCTTTATAAGGTTTGGCCCAGTAGGTGACCTACAATATCATATCAAAATGGGATATAGATTTTCTAATAGAAAGAGCATCTGAGCCAGTGGATTAAAAAAAAATAATGAACCTTTTCTGTCTGTGTGGGGTGCTGTCTAATTACTGTGGTCTGTGACAGGAAACAGAGTTCTATGGGTACTGTAAAGCACTAATGTTAAATCCTTTCATAGTGCATTGAGAGATTTGTGTTAATAAAGTCAGGTGCATCATAATAAAGATAAAAATGACAATGCAATATTCTGGAACTATTACTATGACAGTGTTTCTGGTGGTAATTTAGTAAAATGGTTTATCAATATTATTCATCATATCAATTGTTCTGAAACATGTTATCGCCTGCAAGGTTATCTTTTTTTACATTAGGAACATTCAGAGATAAAAAGTATTTTCATTATTAAAATTCTTTTGACAGACAACATATGACACGTGCTGTTGGTTTGGTGTATACCTCATATCCCTCAGAGTGGGCATGGACATAAAAATAACGGCGAATGCGGGCTATAGTCAAGCAAATGCTCATTTTATCTGGCGTGACGCAAGCAGCCGCAGTCATTTCACTGTGATTGTGGGAAGCCATCAGAGAGCATTGATAACCCTGCCAGCCAGGTCCTGGCACTGCCAACAGGTGCTGCCACTGCCAGCGATGTTGGCACAAACATGGCTGTGAAAACCTTCTGACATCCAGAAGGGCACAGATTTGCACTGACTGCACCACTGAATCAACAGTACTGATTATCAATTAACATATAGGTTTTTGTATCAGAGAGAATAAAATTATTTTCGCATAGAAATGTCTCTATCAATACCAACAGTACTGTACTGACCCTAACAGTACAAATACAAACCCTGGATTTACAAGGCCTAAGGCATGTGTTATTTGAACTTTGTGACACATAGATTATGTTAAAGATAAGCAACTCACTATGAATGAATTAGTGGAATGTCAGGCACATCTTTCATAAAATAAACACAATTAATGGCTTTGGAGAAGCATCTCTGCTAAATCGTGTAATACTTGAGCCATATGATTTATTTACTATACAAAGCAAGTATCAAGACACATGGACACATGGCCATATTCCGAAAGAGGATTCACATACATATGTCATGTTTCAAAATCACCTGAGATCATTCCTATTTGCTCTTTTATTTCACCACATCACGCAGCTTTACAGTGAATGCTGACACTAACGCTATCTACTGCATGGCTATTCAAACCTGAAGCCCTCGCCATCTATCACTTTTAATTTTAATAAGTATAACCTACTCTTAAACATGTCAGCATCCTGCAAAACAAAGAGACGTGAGCAAATGCACCGTTGTTGGCTTAGCATCTGAGACGACCTGTCTTATTTGTTGTTCCAGACAACAAACGCATCATTGCATATAGTCTGTAGGTGTTGTGATGTCTTCATGCTCACTACTTTAATGGGCATTAATACGATTATTTGGATTATATTCTACAAATAAGTCTGCCTGTGTCTTAGCCACGTGTAAATACAAACAGCATGGGCTAATGCTGTCATTGTAGACCTTAGCTAGCTGCATGCGCACAGTCTGAAGTATTAATATATAGGGAAGCACACAAACAAACAAGTCACAAAAAAGACAATGATGATTTAAATAATTAATGTATGATAATAATAGTCTGTGAATCGGTTTAACCATTCTTATAGTACATAGATTGTCTTTCCACTAATGAGACACTGCATATACAGTAGTAGATACTGTATATGGGGATGAGTGGGTTCAAGGGTTTGCATTAAGAGTGTCAACAACAAACCAATTACCGGTCACATGAAAACGTGAAGTGCAAGGGGCCCAGTGTTAAAGTACTTCAATTAACTTTAAGTTCATTAAAATAAATTTACAGCAGTATCGCATCGTGTGCAACATAAAAAATAAACTATTTCTAAAAACTATTACTAAAAATCAAAGAAACTGAGAGATCCTTTTAGTATTCAGTTATTAAGCAATTAATCTGAATATGCAAGATATTCCACATTAATTAGCCATGGACATAATGTTCTCTAAATTCAGTTGGTTTTACGTTCTCTATCAATCATTGAGATTGAATCAATCATACAGCAAGTATGGATTTCAATTAAAAGTGAAGCATGGTAAATAAAAAGTCAAATGAATCCAAGTACCTAGTTATTTTATAATCAGGGAGTTGTCCGAAACAGACCCTGGACTATGTCCCCGCCTCTTACTGGAAGACCTGTTAACTTTCCTCTGATCAGGCCTCTGTCTGCCACGTCGCTAGCCCCAACAGAAAAAAGAACGTGATGATTTCAAGATGCCGCAAGCACTTGAAAAACACACTATCTTGTGTCACAGAACGGAACTCCAACGCCTACCAGTAGCACATGTGGTGTACACTGTACAACTCTCCACAAACAGGTATTCACGCATTTCTCCGTTTCCGAGATTCAACGGTTCTCTGCTCTGCTCCGCGTCAGGACCTATATGCTGCACGAGGTTAAGGCCGCTGTCCGGACCTACTGCCGCTGTTACCTAAGCGACAGCGGTGCCACGGCGACGGCGGGTCATGAATAACACCCTACAAGGTCTCAGCTCGTTTTAGTCTGCCCACAGGAATCTGTATTAATGATTCAAAAGAAATGATTGCGTCTCCAAGGCTGTTGAGAGGAGTTCCCTTTATCAGCTTGTCGGCTTGTTTATCCCCCTCACCTTTATCAAATTATAAAACAAATCAAGAATAGGACAATCAACCAGCATCAGTTTCAGGGCCTTGGAAATTACTTTTTTGTCACTGGTTGGACGGACCAGAGCACATCACATGTCTGAATAATTACAACTCTAATTTCTGCCTCGTGGATTGCAACATATAAACAATTAATAGAGTTAGAGAGATGGAGTCGTGTGTTTCAGAGTGAGACACTGAAAATGGCTTTGTCCATACTTTGTTGTGAGGACAGTGGGCAGGAGGCTGGAGACGGTGTAAAGGTTGCCATACACCCTGATGTGGAGGATATCTCAAAGGACAAAACTATGGCTGGTGGTGGAGAACTCTTAAGAGGGTTAAGTGAATGTGGGCAGGTGATATGAATAATGTTACACTAAAAGACTAGCGAGCCAAACACTTCATAGGCCCGGGTGGGAGCGCTGAATGAGGAGTGCAGACTTGTCAATGCAGTTTTATCTACATATTTTCTCCTGCACATTTAATCTGCAGTCAAAGGATGCATCATCCACCACTGTACAAAACATTTGATAAGGGAATGGTTGAGTGTGTGTTTTGTGTGTACAACAGAATACAGTATCGGTTGAAATTGTTTCATCGAAGTATGTGGGTGGGTATTAACAACCTGATCTTAGCAGGATGCGCATTCCACCAAAGCACTCGCTTCCTTTTTTGTTGCATTATTAGAACAAAGGATTCAGAAAAACCTACACAGATCGGATAATGACAAGCATAAAAATAAAACACAATAACATTTTTTTTCAAGAAATCAAAACACATGTTTTGCCTGAAATAATGTAGTTTGAATTGTATCAAGTTCAAGGTGTCTGTATTTAAAATTGAATTTTTTAGCGTACCGTGAAGCATGCTACAAATTGCTATTCTAATTTTACAGAAATGTCATTTTGCCAAACTGTGACAGAGTCGACATGATGGACTTTGGTTATTTATCTCTTTGGAGAGACAGGCTTTCCATTCAACCAAAGAGTGACAATTGTAAGGACCAAAAAACAATGCAAGCTTTTATGGTTAAGCCAAGGAATCTGGATCAACAGTATGCAAAGCATATGCCAGAATAAATTGTTTTCAACATGCCGGGACAACATAGCCCCTTTTTAAAATAGTCACATAATAACAAAATGAACAGTGGTGTAACTGCAGTTGCATAAAAGCATGCATCCAGGGTGGTATGTCTGTAATTGTCAGCCCTTTTATTTTTGACACTGAGCCCTGGAATGTGCAAACAATCCCTATTAAGAAACAGACCTTTTTTTCCCCAACTGGTTGCAGCATGTCATCAAAAAGTATCAGAATCATTGTTACCTTTCTTCTCTATTAGCAATCATAACAGACCTATTTCAGAGGAGGTGGAATCTCCAAAGAGCCACACATTAAAAAAAACGAGACAGGCCTCTTATTTACTGGCGACAGTCTAATAAATGCATTTGCTGGCAGCTAAACAGGTATTTACTTTGCTCCCTACCACAGGTATAATTTCACTGTTTGCTGAGCCGTTATTTTGCTACAGTGTTAATTATTGAGGGTGGTAAAGACGATTAATGGTTTTACCCTAGATATCAGTCTCAGCACAGCAAGACACAACCCACAACTCTAGACTCTCCAAATACTTGGCGGTATGAATTTTAATAACGTAGAGATCTTCGTAGGAGGTATTTTGAAGGAGCCCAAAACTCTGTTAGCTACACCCTTACCTGAAGCCATCCTCTAGCCGCAAATGTTTTGACATTTTACCATTTAGAATCAACATGTTGTTGTTTTTTTCCTCAAATAAAACCACTAAAAGGAGCTTGAATGAAAACTTAGTGAATAATTCAGTTTGAAACATCAATGTTCTTGAGTGTCATTGAGCCTTCATCATGTGTTTTTCAGGAGAGATGTCACATCAGTGGCCAAGTGAAAACCTCTACTGTGCTTCCTAATTGGTCTCTTAGGGTCAGGGCATGAGTGGAAATTATAACATGTTACTAACATGTTCCTATATATTAATATGTCTATTTAATCTCACATTGTTAAGCCTCAACTTTTGATATTTCTGTAGGGATGTCAACTAAAAAAGCATTATGAGTTGCACACGTTAATAGGAGTAACCAACATTTAGATGAGCCTGTTATGTCTCCGGTTCCCTTAGTCTTCTCCAGTGTGCTAAAGCAACCTGACAAATTAAGTGGCAATTATGGGAGATGTGATGCAAAAGTGCCACAAGGATGACTAGGGTGAAGAAGACAGGGACAGATCACCTGTGGTGTTTCTAACAGATCTCAAAGAGTATGATTTCCTGCCATTACTGATCAGCCAATGACAAAGACCAAAGATGTGCACTTTCACTTTGGTGCCCTTAAACACTAACCTGACTTTTGTTAGCCTCAAAAACATCTACAGCCACAGACTATTTCTCTGTATTTTTTTGTACTCTTTTTCCCTCTATAATTGATGGCCTTATGGTCATTATTAAATGTCGAAGGAATTTGCTAAATGGTCTGTGAACATGAAACAATTAAGGCACAATGACGGACTTCTTCTAAGCGTTACTATTGGATCTGTGTCCTGTTAGGTATTCGGACAGTCAGCACTGTGCTCCCCATCTGACTTGCTGTGAAATTAGGTTAAGTGAACAGAAATTTGGGTAAAACATCAAAAGGACATGTGTGTGTGTGTGTGTGCCACTTTCACAATGGCTATGTGTTAAGACGCATTGTAATGAGCAGACGATGAGACTGAGAGGACTCAGAGCAGCGTGCAACGTTCAGCATTCAGCCTTTCATCTAGAGCAGGACTTACAAGAAGTGACACGGCCGCTCAGACAGGAAAAGGGCTGGGACATTGTTCTGTGAAATACTGACCAAAATAACCACAACACCTACAAACGGTGTAAGATTTGACAAGCTCTGATCACCTCTATTAAAACCATAACCTGGTCCTCTCCAGCCCGTGTTGTTGAACCTGCACTTTAAATTACCGGACCAGAGCACACTCTGCATACAGTCAGCAGTGGAAAGAGTTATCCTCTAGATGCGTCTAATTGATGAATTCCACAGAATAACAAATTGAATAGGCATATTAAACCATTTACAGATAACAGACATGCAAACAACATTACTTAAGACTATAAAACCTTAAAAGTACTTAAAATGTAACTGGAAGGTTACTTAAAACTGAAGTATGGCAACTACAGATCTCCATATCCAGTTGATTTTATATTATAATGATTTTAATTTCCATGTTACCTTTTGTCCCTGTGGACATTTTTCTTCTCAATCTAAATTATAAATACATTAATATATTACCGATTGCATTAATTTACTAATATTAGGTGATATAAATATACCATAACACATTTCAGGCTGAAATAATAGCTGGTTTCACTGATTCTTTCTACAGCAGCAATGCCAGTGGTTAAGTCATCTCAAGAATCTAAGACATATTGAGATGTGTAAAAAAGTCTGTTGTGAACCTGAAGAAAACCACAACACACCTATGCCCACGCAATCTCACAACTGTACACTACTACTTCCCATAACTGTTCTTACTGGAAACCCCTTATGTCAAAAAACTTAGGGCCAACATTACTTTTACATAGTATGCTTACTCTCAGTTTCAAAACATGGAATAAAGCAACGCCTAAGTGCAGTATGACAATTAAATGAAACTTAATATAAATAGAGTTTATAATTATTTTTGCTTTACTTTTAATGTTTACCTTATGTTAGAATACAAAGGACAACGTTATCTGGATATGGGGGGTCTCTGCAAATGCACCGACCATGGCCTGTTGGTTATAGGCTACTTAGCCTACACTTGCAACATTTAAAAAGTAATGAATATACAAAAGTAATATACAACTGAGGGGGTAACTATTAACTTCTCAAATGAGGCTTTCACGACATTGTCATCTATGACGTGCTGCAGCATCGCAATAAAGGGGATACTTGCTTTTCTACTGTTACAACTCCTAGACATCACTCAAAAGGTAGGCTACATCATGGAACTAAAAATGTTAGAAAGTAGTTTGCTTGTGCCCGCATCAGCGATAGCAGTACGTGAAACCGTTAAACCTTCTTCAAGTCAGGAATATGACGAGTTGTTATTTTGAACTAAACAGAAAGTGATTCATAACTATAGACATCCATGTATTATAGTAGCCTACATTTAAATCACCTAAATCAGGCTCTCGGCACGTTGCGACTTTCTAAATAGGCTAGGAGATGCTACACATGCCTACATTTATGTTTACAATACAATAGCCTATATTTGCATACACGTTGGGATTAGTAGGATATAGATAAGGGTCTGAAAATACAGTATCGTTAAACCTAAGTTCTACAGTCAGTTCTACTGTCAAAGTCGACTTCAGTTCACTCCAGGGTCACACATAGCCTACCTACGTCCAATATCTTCAAAAAAGAAAACGATGGACATTCCAGTCTGACGGTGTAGCCTACAAAACAGCAATAGAAGGAGGTTCTGCTGAATTGATGTGAAAAAAACGTGAATTCAGAAGAAAATGTAACTATACCTTCAAAGTTAGCAGTCGCCGGGAAGCCTCTTGTTTTCCATCAAAAGTTCAGAATTCTAATAAAGTCTGCTCCACCTTGACGGATCCAAACTGCTCGAAAAAGTCATACGGTTAAGAGGGTACACGAGCTGTCAAAGACGCACCCGCTAAGACTGCGCGAAGCTGAACTTCGGAGAGCCAGTGTGAGCAACGTGTGCTGCGTGAGTGGGCTAGAGTTGAGTAGCGGCATGAGAGGAGGGTTTCTTTGAGAGGGTGGCAGGTAAACGAACCGCCCCTCCCCGTTTCTGATGCTCAAATCGATGATTTGCCAGCTGTGGCGCAGCTTGTCTCGTGCCCCACTTTGGTTTTTACAACGCTCTTCTCCCGGCGCGCTCTCCAGGGAGCTCTACGCCTTAACAGCAGAGAAGAGCCGACTTCCAGTATAGCGTTCACACATTCATTTCCATATTTACACGCAACATGTTTTGGTGTAAAGAAAACGACTGATAAAATAAAACATTGTGTGCTCATGAGGTAGGCTACATTTGTTTCAGGGTGCATAACCTCTGATTTTACAATAGTTAATGGCAGTCAGACCATTCACATTCCGGTAGTTTAAACTATATTGTTCTAACTCTCGAATTGGTCCAGCCTGATATAGGATACTGCTCTAGAGGCTTCACAGTGGTTTATATTATTGGTATCAAGTTTCAAATCAATTACAGTAACGGTTATCATAGTCTAACATTTAATCTTTGGTTAACCAAACCAGAGATAAAATAACCACTTCAGTGTTTCATATTCAACAATTTCTGTTGAAAAGAAGATAATAAAAACTGCTTGGCCAATAGTCTATGCGAGGCAAACTTGTGTAAAGGCTTTTGCATTGCAAGGATAACACACACCATGGAATAACTCTAATATGTGTGTGTGTATACGTTAAAAAAGTCGGCTATAAAAAAGTCGGCTATATATATATATATAGCCGACTTTTTTAATATATAGAACGTTTGCCTTTGGTATTTTACCTAGGTCTATACCAACAATATAATTTGTCTAAGACTGCAAGGTGTTGCTTTTGGAGTCAAAACAGCCTATAGCTGACAATTGCGCATTAATGGCACATGGCATAAAGCGTTTTGTACTAGATAAATGCTCTAAAAAAATCCAACCGAATTCGAGTTTCTATCGCATTTAATTTCTTAAATAATTTTCCTCAAATGTTTCCAGTTAAACAACTGAAATAAGTATTTTCTAAATCCCATAGGATTCCCTGCATATAAAATAAGTTTTAACATATACCCAAGCCATAGTCTAAAGTCATACTGCTTTGCACTGTTGAAAACATTTTGCCCATGTAAAAACGTGCGTAATGCAATGCAAATTAATATTGAAAAATACATGATTGCAACTTTTTGAATGTTGTAATTAAGCTCCACAGCAAACGAACGGAACGTATGAAATAACAATCACAACGAAAACAGACTAATTTCCAAAATATGTAATCTAGTGTATGGGCAAGAGGACGTGGTAATTTAATTGTAGAACTGACTCTCCTCGGAATTTGGTATGTAATATTTTTTGTGAGTAGAACATTTACCAAATTCTAGAATGGGTAAAGTCTTATCCCAAAAATGTATGATGACATCTCCCCCTCTCTCTTTCCCTCAGGTGTGCGTGTGTGTAGTATTTAACGTGAAAAAAATGTCCCCACACTGGTTTAATTAGAAAAGGTTGACAAATGGGGATTTTTTTCTTGTCCCCATCTGGTCTCGTTTAGGTTTAGGGCATACGTTCCAACTGGGGTTAGGGTTAAAATTAGGGTTAGGCATTACCCTTTGGGGTTTTGGAATTGATTAGGCTAGGTTAAGTTAATGCATAAATGTTAGTTTTTTGAGGTTAAGGTTAGAGTTTTGGTTAAAGACAAGGGAAGGGTTAGGATAAGTAAAAGTAGGATTTCTTAAGGAAAATCAACTTTGGAGTCCCTATTTAGATTGCCAAGGAAACCTGTATGTGGTTGTGTGTATGTGCGAGTGTGTAAAATTCATTGTCTGGACTAAATGATAGACAATTTGATTGAGTATTTTAATGTGCACACAGAGCTACCAGTAGCTGTACTGCTTCAGCAGGTGTGCTGCAATGAGGCTCTGCAGCTCAGCCATAAAGCAGTGAACTAAATTGAAGAAGAAAAAACACAGCATAACAAGCATAAAATTACTTTACTGGTACTTTGAACCAAGTAAAACTGAGTGTATACTGTTAGGATAACTATTTAAAATGGTTCTAGTCTTTATATGGATGCAGGCTCACTGGTCTTTCTTTTAAGGCACAACAAGAAATACTTCTCAGAAAAGTAGATTTGTTGTGGTTTTGGGACTCCACAAAAGCCATGCTAGTTTCATAATGAGTTATATCCAAAATCTACATTTCAAAAAATCTGTTTCTCCATATGATTCAGAGTTTCCTGCACTCTCATGGGAGTATGAAGTGGCTTCCAAAGTGACAGTTAAAGGGATTTAGAGTGTACTTTGTTTACTATTATTTCATGTTGAGTTTGTATGTAAAAGTTAAAAATATGGGTAACAAACAATTTATGTATATTTACTCAAATGTAGGCTATCCTCCACCTGATTAGTTGCTGAAGCACTGGATGGTTTATCCCAGTTTGGCCACAAGAGGGAGTACAGTGATGTTTTTGCAGGCGTACCCAATGTGGCAGGCGTTAAAGAAACTCTTGAGCCACGTTCAAATATCCTGTTTTGAAGTCTAAACGGAAACTTGGTTGAAGACGACTGTATACCTAAAAACATATTTAAATGTTTGATCACCCCAGAATAGGTTATAGCAGACCGTTTGCAGAACTCAGAGAATCAGAACAGAAAACGGATGACTTATTCTCCCAATAATCTTGGTTTCTCACCCCTCAGCCAGATTAAAGACATTTTCTTTTAAATTTTTTAAATTGTATATAAAAATAATTGTAATATTTATAGAGATGGTGTATGTTAGCGGTGAGTATTAAAAGAAGTATTATTGATTTTCCAAATAGCAATGATAATGAATATCATCAACTACTCACACTGAGGTGTGAGGTGTGAAAGACTTCACCAATCATGATCAAGGAACACCATGGGCTTGGTCCATTAAAGATTTCAATTCTCAATGTTTTCCTGAAGACAGTAAACTGTACTTTAAAGATTACAAGGATTCAACACCCCCGAATTAATCTTTCCAAACAACTTAATGGCAAGACATCATTGCATTTCCATCAAGTGGGACTGCTTTAATTACAGACTATTAACTACTGAAGGCAATTTGTCTAAAAAGATGCCTATAAGCTACAAGTCAGACGTCTCATCTAAATCTGGAATGTGTTTTATTGTTTTGATTTTGCAGTTACAGTTTACTGCTCGCTTGAGTTACTCTTTTATAATTAGCTGCTTCTTCACCTTTCATGCTTTAACAAGACTTCCTGAGGATCCCAACTAGCACTTCCGTTTGTCTTTTCCAGAAGTTCAGTTTGTTTTCTGATCATTGTACCGTTTCAGTGGCTGAGTTGCCTTTATATTCACCCCTTAGAAATCAAAAAGGGAATTGTAGCTCCATCCTCCTGCCCTACCCTGCCGGCATTCTAGCCTCTACTTCCACCCAAATCTGTGTGGGGCAATGGGACCTTTATTTTTAACTGGATGTGTTCTGCTGTGTTAAACCTGCTCACAGCCCAGATAAAACGTTATTATCCTCATTCATCTGCTCCCTTAACATGCTGCTCTGTTCCCTTAGGGAGGACTCTGAAGACGAGAATCAAGCAGAACAATACGCTGACCCACAGAGGCCCTATCCAAACCACATGTGCATAATATGCACTAATGGTATTTCAGTCAGCCACTTTCTAGGTTCTTAATAAAAGTAAGACTGTTTATCACTTGTTTTTGTCTACTGGTTGTTGTCAGGTAAGTATATTGCTATAAACTGCCTTCATTTAGTATTCAGACCACCTTACTTTCTCCACATTTTATGTTATAGAATTAAATTATAATTGATTAAATATGTATACTCTATATATATATATATATATATATATATATATATATATATATATATATATATATATATATATATATATATGTTGTATATTATGGTATATTGAAAGTGTGAGATATTATTATAAATATATATAATATCTCATGTACCTAAGGAATTCAGACCATTTGCCTTGACACTCCTAACTGAGCGAGCTGAAATGCATACAGAGTGCTTTGATTATCCTTGAGATGTCTCAAGAACTTGATTGGAATTCAACAGTGGCAAATTGATTGGACATGATTTATAAAAGCAAGCACCTGTTTATATAAGATCCTACAGGTCACAGTGCATATCAAAGGAAAAACCAAGTCATGAAGTCCATGGAACCCGCTGTAGACCTCTGAGAATTTATCAAGGTTATCTGGGCAAGGTTTAATCCTAAAGCATTGAGTGTTCCCAGGAACACAGTGTGCTCTATTACATTGAATGGGAAGAAGTATAGAACCGCCAAGTCTCTTCCTAGAGCTGGCCATCCAGACTAACTAAGTCACCTTTTAGGAAGGGTTATGGTTCATTAGTTTGGGGGTGATCAAAAACACAATGGCCCCTCTAACAGAGTTTCCCTGCAGAGATGGAAGAATCTGCCAAAAAGGACAACCATTTCTGCAGGACTCCATCAATCCGTTTGGTCGAGTGGCTGGACAGAAGCCACTCCTGAGTAGAAGGCATATGACATGTTCCCTGAAGGACTCTAAGATCATGAAGAATAATAATCTCTAATAGGCTTGAATGTCAAGTGCTATGTTTGGCAAAAATGGGGCCCCACTCATCACCTGGCAAATATAATCTCTATGGTGAAGCATCATGCCATGGGGATGCTTCTCAGCGGCATGGAGACTGGTAAGGACTGACGAAAGGATGAATGAGGCAAATACAGAGAAGTACTCAAAAGAAATCTGATCCAGAACTCACAGGACCTCGGACTGAGGCGAAGAAACAACCTAGCACACAGCCAAGGCTGCAAAGGAGTGGCTTCAAGAGAAGTCTGTGAATGTCCTTGAGTGGCCCAGCCAAAGCCTGGCCTTCATCCCCATTGAACATTTGTGGGCAGACCTGAAGATCCCAGGTCACTGAGTACTGAATAAAGTGTCTGAATACTTATGGGCATGAGATATTTCAGTCTTTTATTTTCAATAAATTGTCACAAATCTTTCCCTCGGGAGGTACTGTAATTAGTGAGAACATTCAACATGGCAAGTGATACCCTTATTCTATCACTTTCATGGCTATCCTTCCAAATCTTATTTTGCTAAGCCTGGGCTTCCTAGACTATATACATCTGTTTATTTAATTTTTTCAGGGCCAATGTTTCATGATTTGTGTTTCTTTATTTCATTATTATTTCCTTACATTATTAATTTCTATAAATATTTGTATTTCTTTCTTTATTATTATTTTATACACAATACCAGGTTCTAGATATTTCCAATTTATTGGAATATGGTGTTAATCCCAGCTCTCTTAACGATTCTAAGACAACAACTCCATTGACCATCCTGTCTTGATTCCCATGTGCTATATACCTTCTATTTATGCTTTGATATTATACTAGAATTCAATGACCTAGTATCCACAGATTATACATTAAAGATATATTAATTGCCTTTGAAAGCAGTATTATTATATTTTTATTTATGGCAATGTGTTTCCAACTTGCCCAGCAGTACTATTGGTCAGGATAACTTTTGACCAGAAACACACAGCGTACAGGGCAATACAGGAATACAGTAGGTGTTCTAATGATAGTTTCTTCATAGCAGAATCTGCAAAGCTCAGAGGTTCAATGGCCCAAGACAAACATTGTAGTGGTGACAAGAATGGTAAATGATCATTTAAATTGAAAAACTTGCTGGGTTTACTCAAGTGCTATTTTGTGTTCTATACCCATACTTGGTCTGTCACCTCTGCGCTACCTGAAACACAGGACAAAGCCATGTTCTTTCAGTTATTAGAATCATGGGACAAAGTGTGATTTATATGTAAAAACTCACTTGTTCAGTTATTAGTAGGCTACAAGGGGAGTTTACAGTATGCCAAAACATTCCATAAACGATTACAGTAAGTTCCATTGATTAACTGCCAGTAGTTGAACCTTATCTAACCCCACAGTCCTCTCTCCTAGCTGCCTCGTCTGACATGTCTGCCAATACAAAGCAATTGAGTCCCCACAATACCCCTCTCTGTTTGACATGCATCTCAACACAGCACGCTAGTCACAGCAAGACATACAGTATCTTCAAGGAGAGTCTATTAGCCGTGCTTAATTAAACTAATGTGATTAGACAGATCCAAACTCAGAGCAGAATCGTTGATAAGGAAGCGGCCATAAGAGTAGTGTGGCCGCTTCGCCTGGATAGACATCATTAATGGCACCTATTAAACACAGCAATACGCTCCTCGCCAAGCTTCAGCGCTTATGTGGATAATATGTCTATTTGTGAATAAAATGTTTGGGATGTACCTTTCTTTATCAAAAGTTCTGGTAACATGGAAAGTTTGTGACAAGAAAATTACATGAACACATTGGTTGGGCCCAAAGGATGCTTTCAATCAATGAGTGATGAACACCAAAGGATCATTTTCTGTCATTATTTCATTAGTTTGGAGTCACTGAAAGTTTGCGGCGCTTTAGGAGTAATTAGTAATCACTCATTTTAACTTTCTCCCAATTGCCAACACATAATGTACTGTGTTATTTACAAAACGAATAGGAGTTCCATATTATAACTGTTGGCCTAGAGTATATTGAAGAAGCCAGAAAATGTCTGGTAGCTCTGTCAATTATCAGAGTCCAAAAAGTAACAGGGGAGTACATTGAGTTCCAATTTGAACTCTGTCTGCCCTTGCCTCTCAGATTATAAAGGTTGAAGTCATTTAACAAAGAACTCATTACTACAGTAACTGGCCAGCTAAAATAAAGACATCTCGGACATAGGCTTTCTTAACAATGGTCTTCCTATCCTATCTCAGACTAAAAGGAGGATTTCTGACAAGGCATAAAGTAATATGCCCTCATATGTTATTGGGTCACTCGCTATTGAAGTAATGAGGTCACTGATGGTTCCCTCATAGTTTACATACACAATTACCAATAGTCAGACTTTCAGACATTTCACTGTTAGTAACTGGTCCATTTAAATTTTTTTTTTCAATATGTGAGTCTTAACAGTAAGCGCATCAATTACGTACATTTACTAAATTAAATTACACTCTCTGAATAACATAGATCATAACACTGTCAAATTGTTTGTGAGAGTAGAGTAAGAAGTCTTTGACGATAATGTGCAGGGAGTAGAATAGACCTACATATATATATATATATTTACACACTATTAGATGTTGAGGACCCACGTCAAGTCACATAATTATATAGAAATGGAATGCATGCCGTAACCATGGCAATGTCTGTAGGCGCTAGGGCACACCTGTGCTGAGGCCAATCAGAGTTAGGGTGGTGTGGTGGGGGCGCGGAAGGGAAGAGCGAGCCAATGAACTGCAAGTGTCAGCTTCATTATAGCCATCAAAACACTTCAGCCTAGCATTTAAGACCTGATTCAATTAACATTTGTCTAAGAAGATAAATAATTAAGACAGGAAAAAGTTTCAACGTTAAAAACAACTTGTTGAGATTCTACTTTTCCCAGCTCAATGGCGTAGCTATATCATCAGCGTAAAACTCCTGTGCAACCTTCAAATGTCTTTGCATGTTGATCTAATGCCTGAGTGATAAAATACTATGTGGTAGGTAATATTGGATCTTAGCTTTCATATTGTCTGTGTCTAACACTCTACCTTATCTTATGCCATACTGTTTTAGTCTTTAGAGTCATACAGGGCGTGGAATGCAGACGTCGGACACTATGCATCCTTTAGGTCAAGATGCCAATAGCGAGATCATTGCATTGCTCATGTCAGTGTTAACGCTGTCTTCTTCCCAGCTCAGCCATACACTCACCCTCCATCCTCCTGTACTCCACGTTGTTTCTGACAGCAGCTTAGCCTCCCTCCTCTCTCCCATTAAACTCAACTAGGGGGTGTGTAGGGCCCTCGGGGTGCGAGCACGCCCCTCCCCCCACCCCTGGTTGCCCTCGGTGACGGTGAAAGAAGTCTGTAATTGCCACCTCGTCAGACGGCTTAATTAAGACCAGTATTGTCTGTGCAGCTGAACTGCAGAGGATGGAAGGAGAGAACGGAGGAGAGGAGTGAGAGAGAGGAGCCACAATGCAATTACTGCAATGCTGTGACAGGTGGAGCCTGCATTCACTATGTCTATGGGGCCTCAGTGCATGCTGGGAGTACCAGGATACCCGCATCATTTTTCACCCCCCTGTCATTAGCTGGTAATGATTGGATTATTTTGCAGATGAATTGTGGTATATGTCTTGTTCACAAACACTTACTAGTGATATTAATCAAAACCATCAAGGCAAAGCAGTCAGAGGGAATAAAAAAAACAACATGTCTAAATTAAAAATTACAGTAATCCCTCATCAATGTGTTTTTAACCCCATGGTTATGTTTGTGTGGGGGGTGGCGCGGTCTCGTTTGAATTATGTTGTTACTTGTGACAGTTCCTGTGAAATGATATACACATCCAAGTAATTATCTTTAAGGGTCATAAGTCCCACAAAGGACTTATTGCTACAACAATAGACAGACAATGGAGGAAACAGAATGCTGATCACTACGTTTGATTTGTATGCACCTTTTGAAGAGGTGAGATATACAAGGTTGAGGTATTATTAAATGACTGGTGCCTTCCAGTTGATAATGTGACTTAAACTGTCAATGAAGCCAGATGAACTCATCTAAACCCAGAATTACATTTGACATGACTGCATTCTAAACTTGAATACCAAAATCCCCATTATTCTTCATTTTGTATGGATCCATTTGACCAAGTTGAGAGAAAACAGCAGTATTGACATGAGAACTGAGAGACGGATGTGCTGTGAAGGCAGCTGAGAGCCACCCAAACTTTTCTCTCTCCGGCAGGCTTCCTCCAGCTAACGCATTCCATTCATCTTTATAAAATTACGCGTGACTGACATAGCCCTCGGTGGAGGGGTATTACAGCCATTCGCTGCTCTGAGGAGGGACCCATGCCAAGCGCTTGGGTTGGCCGAGAGCCCCCAGAGAGGCCGGGGCTTAGTTTCCACGGGCCAGTAAGCCCACAGGCCCCGTATCCTAGGGAAACGTAGTGAATCACAGTAGCACCTTGGCAATGGTGCCCCTCTAGCCTTAGGACTGCTAGCGCTAAAAGACGGCTAATGGTGGCCAAATATAGAGCGAGTGGGTCTTGGATATTGGGGGAGTGTGTCTTTAGGTTCATCTGGATTGACGTTGATAAGGAGCCTCAGCCATTCTTCTCTGCCAATCACGGCCCTGCACGGGATGGGAACCGGTGTGACGGCGTGTGTGTGTGAGACGGCGGCATACGATTGGGGACTGACAGCCTGGATGCCAGGAGTGAGTGACGCCACACCAAAAAATTCCTTTCACCGAAAGCTGAGGCGCGGTCAACACCGCAATAGAACTCAAGCCCTGAAGTCTTCCCCTCCTCTTTGCTGAGAGGCCGTCAGTGAAAGCAGGGTTGCCCCATGGAAAAGGTAGGACGTGAGAAGATACCAAGGTGCATTAAATGGAAAATGGAATTATAAGTGGCAGGTTGACAAAAAGAGAGGGTTGTAAAACGTTTGATAAATACATCAATGTGACTGCACCGAAATGTTTCTGTCCCATTTCATGCGACTGTTTTGCCTAAAGAGAGGAGAATTTGGAACACAGGAGTGTCCCTGAAAGTCGTCAGGCTTACAGAATAAGCCATGAGCACTGGATATACGTTTTTTTTTTGGTGGGGGGTACATTTTTTCTGGGGGTATTTTTCTGGAGAAGGCACACTGAATGGAAACAGATAAGTCCATGAAAGCTATTCAAACAAACGTGTCAACCAGTCACTCATACTAAAGTATGCCTTTCAGCCAGTCTAAGGATTCCATATTTCAGCTCATTTCAGAGGTTGCAGGGTACTCAGCCCTTAGAGTCCAGATACTCCACTAAAGGCTTAAGTGATGACATGGAATGATTATGGCACAGTTAAATAGTAGGTGTAATGAGCTAATTAGCCCTATTGACACCCATGGCTGTCTCAGTGGTAGAGCAGGTATCCTTTACACACTTGTTAATCACAACAGATAACACCATTTAACCCTGAGATGTTAAACCCGGGCCTATGAGACCCACAGGGATTTCTCTATTCATATATTGCCACTCTAAAATCGGATGCATTTCTTTTTTCTCAGTTTGACTCTTCCTCTGTCCTCCCAACGTGTGTACATTCATTTTTTATCACCAGGAAGATAAAGTGTATTAGTTATTAGACTTTCATTGCATTGCCATTTGAAAACATCCTTCCCATTCTCACCTGGGTGTGAGGAGGGATTCAGAGTCTGTCCTGCTGCTACGTAGAAGGATTCAAATATACTGTAGCAAGTAACTTTAGTGTAACCTGACTCTTTATCATTTAACCCACAGTCCCTTCAGAGAAGTTAACAGTCAATACATAGAAAACACGAGGGGTACTCCTCTCAATACATTCACAAATCTATGTCAATGCAAAAACCTATATTTAATGTAAATTCTTCACTCATCTGGATAGGACAACCTCCTACAGGACACATCTCTGTCACCCCCTCAGAAAGTCGTTTTATGTTTCATGTGATTTCATGGAATCAAACCATGCAGTCTTACACAGAAGAGTATAAAAAGATCAAACAAAAACGTTTTGGGCTCAGTTTCTGTCAGATCATTTGTCTCCATACCTATACTTCCTCTTCATGGTCTAGCAAAGAACACATGGAAATATGGTGGTGAATTACAGGTAAATTGAGGGTGTTCTGAAAAAACAACAAATGACAAAAACAGAGCAAGAGAAAAAAAAACAGAGAAAGAGAAAGAAGCGGTGTTTGTCCAAGCATGTGTTGAGTCATAGCTTAGGACTATAAGTGGTGGTGTGTCAGTTTCAGAATTTCTTTTGACATTTGAGTAGTATTCATCTATTAACCCTAACTTTTTGACAGTTATGTAGCTCTTGATCGTCAGATGACACCTGACATCGCTAAGTCATGTGGACCCAGCAACTGCACTCGTCAAAATTGTATAGTGAGAACTGCCTGTGTACGTTTATATTGTAAGTTAGCTACCGATGGCATTGTGACAATTGTGACAGGAAGCAGATAAAGGGCTGAGAGAACAAAGTTCCACCCAGCAGGGAGGGAGGGACTCAGGCAGGCAGTATTCTGAGGAAAGAAATCATACATGGATAAATTTTGCAAGAAGCGTCCTCTCACTTTCCGAAAATTGTACTGTGCATTAGCTCTTGTTCCATAGGTCGACACGTAGCAAATTCTAAATACAGTCAATATCCTCACACCCCCAACCTTAATAAAAAAACAATCATCAGTCTGCTCACATTGCATACTAGTCTAGTGTGTAAACAAACTGTGAAGCTATTTTACATAACATATCCCTTACAAAGGCATTGAATATGGTTGTATGACAACACTGGCAGAATCCTAAAGTTGCTAGAAGGGAATCTTATAACAGCCGCTGTCCCACTGGACACAAGGAGGGACAGCTAGGCTGCCTCTTGCCTGTTTCTTCAAGTGGCCACCTGGGAGGACTAATTAGGTGTTCTCATGGAGAGCGATGTGGCCCTAATAACAACAGGAAAGAGAAGAAGAAGAATCAATTCCACTGATGCTGACCCTCAGAAGGAATCTGACAACAGAAAGTAATATGGCACAAACACATATCTCAACATTTAGGATGGAATATTAATCTTTCACTTCAACAGTATATGCGGGAACTTGAACTCGAAGACCTGACAGGAATGACGAGAATAGGAGGAAACACTCAGTGAGTTCATGTTGTGTTATACAATGCACAATGCACTAATTGGTTTAAGTAATGTAGTTTTTGGTAAAGCCACCCTTTGGCATTTTGTTGTCCCCTTGTAATCATGATAGCAGAAGCTTTTTGTAAATCTAATCCTCTGGAATTTCAAATAGCCATTGATTTCAACGCATTGGCGACAGTAATCTTCTCTAGACTTGAACTTTTTGTCTAGTGGTACAATTCAGGGCTACATTTCTGTCAAGGAAATGAGATAAACAAGTTCTCACAATTTATCTCACTATGTTTTGGAAAAGGTATTGCAAAACACCATTTCGAAGAGATTGGCTTGAAGAGATATGCAATGCATTGTGGGTGATTTCCTTTCATTTACGTTTTGGGAGCAGTCAACAAGATGCAGAGGCGTAAGCGAAACAACAGAAGCACCTCAAGAGAAGGAAAGGATAATGAAAAGTATGATTATTTAAGTTGCACCCTGTTTTTGAACAAGAATTTATAGAAGAAATATCATTCCGTTTACAGTTCTCTAAATTCGACTTTAATTAAACATTACTCAAAAATGGTTACTTTCAAAACGGCAGGTCCCAAACCTTTAAGAAGGAAATAAAGTTGGTCCCATAGGGCTGTGCTAGAATCGGATCTGCTGATATGACAGCTGATGGTTTCAAAAAGATAATTAACTTTTCAATTACTGCTGCATCTGACATTGCAGTGTTGTCTAGTTTAGCAACCAGACTACTGTTTAGGGAGACAGACTTAGATAATAGACTGACACAATTTGCACTATTTAAGTAGTTGAAATATGTTGTTTTGCTATTGTGATTTCAAACTTTGTTAGATGTGGCCATTTTCAAAATTACATAGTGTCATGATTATTAGTCATGTAAACGTAGTGAAATAATATTTGTTATTTAATTTTTTTATCATAAATCCTAGCACTGACAGTTGGGTTGTTACTTTAAACTTTGTGTTGTATACATCTGCATTTTGGAAATATTACACAGACAAAAAATGCATTGATCCTACACATTTCTTTTTTGAAGCTCCCTCCGCACTGTCCCAGACAAGGAATATAAGGGTTTTTTGAGAAAAAGCCTTTAACATGATTTCCACATTTGGACATTAACAAGGTCTCCATCTTAACTCCTTTTGGTTTATAGGATTGGTTGAACAATGCAGAAGACAACCTCCAGAAATGTCTTCTTTTCCCCCTAAGTAACATTACATAGGGGTTCTAGTTTCACGCATTTCTTTGAACGCTTGTTACTTGAGCTTAGTTTAGAAGCTATCTCTTGAATGTGATATTTTCAATTAGCTCTTGATTCCTCATTTTCTCCTAATATTAAGCCCCACACTGTGTTTTAATTGAAGTGGCTGGTTGGCTGTGTGCGGTGATGTGAAGACAATGCACCAGTGCCACACTACTCATTAGCCTGACTGAGGCAAACACCTGGGGTTCATCCCAACCAGGGTCAGAGGGTAGGGGAATTTGTACGATAATTATTGACAAGCAGATGTTATAAAATCATTTATGGTAATGCAATCATAATAAATGACTTTGTGTGGCTGGGCCAGGAAGAAGGGAGGGGAAGAAACTTGATGTAGGGAAGGGTGGGAAATAGGGAGGCAGTTTAACAGTTTTGATACAAAGCTAGACATAAGTATGAAAGATGTGAGCACAGAGACACAGTGCCAGTTCTTGCACATAGTGGACCCCGCTACCCCTAATGGGGACCCTACCTCCTACCACTTCCAAGATAGTAAATTACAAGTGTAGTAAAACAAGGACAGTTGTTAATTTTGTCACTACATGCTTGAAAATGAACATTCTGCTAGTAGAGAGGATTTTGAAAGTAAAAAGGACATGGCTTACATTTTGTCTTCAGAGAACCCTGGTGGGGTGTTACAGTGAAGGTGCCGTATCTGTAAATGTGCGGAGACTAAATTGTCTTATTTATGGCCTGTTTAGGTATTTGCTGGGCCTAATTGAGAAGAGCGTCTATGGCAACACCGTCACTTGTGTACGAAAATAGCACCACGTGAGCTAGTCTACACAAATCAAACACTAGGACGTAAAAGGGAGAAAGCTGTCTAGTTGCTTTTAAATATTGTGAACAGCCATAAGACAACCCTATCTGTCTCTCGAAATGTGTCAGGAATTACTGCCATTTCAGCCTCCTATTCCAAAAACATGCATTAACCCCCTCCTTAGGTGCAATAGTTCTTTTTAGTGCGAGCAAATATCGCAGGGAAACACAGCTAGGCAAAGCAGCAACCTGGCAGCTGGCTGAGAATAGCCCTGCACGGGAAGAAAGCATCCATGTTATCATGCACACACATGTGGCCTGGGTAAAGATTAAGCCGTATTCATCCCTGGCTGCCTCCTTCTCCTGCCTCAGTCCATCACAGATATGGCAGCGATTCAGCCAGGAAGCAGGAGAGGTGCCACAGATTTCACGGTGTTCCCAAATCAGGCCGTCTGGAGACACGGAGGTGCGCGGCACCGCTCACGACTTGCCTAGGCTTTCCCAGGATCAACCCTCCCCCCCCCAAACCATTCCGGGTTTGGGAGATTTTTTTAAGATGGGAGCCTCGACAGAGACCCCCCCCACACACACACACCGCATAGTCCCCTGTTGTGTGCTTGGAATTTAAAATTGTTTGCTGATTCATGCTTTCTGTAGACTATTGTTTGAGAACATGTTAATATTTGCTGGGAGTTTTTTTGGGAATGGATTTAGTTGAATGAAAGAAAGAGTAGAAGAAAGAGAGTGATCGTTTAGCATGAAGAAATGCGGGATCACTGCATGTCCCCACTGACATGTACATTATCACTGAATAGGACTGGGGATCAGCGTGTTCATGTTGGCCTTGACTTGAGGAAGGGGCTTACACCCTTCAAGCTACTTAGAAGCCCTCTCAATGCTAAGCCTCTAATAATTCCTGCAGTTCTCTTAAAAAGCGATACACACAAAGGCAAGACAAAGTAATGAATGCCTTGTATATGGTAATAGTAAGGCCACGTTGACAATGAATCCCAGACTGCCACAAAGACATGGCAGCTACTGGGAGGGACGGGTAGGTCACATTAGTTCCCTCATAATAGCAAACCTGTTCTAAGTACCCTCTTGCATTTCCTTGATTCTCTCATAGAATTAATTTGATCTAAACATAAGATCTGAAAAGTTTCACGGAAGAGCTTACGGGTGAGAAGGGAAGAGCAAAGTGGCAGGACCCTTCAGACCCAGTCATCTTTCATCATCATGACCGTCACGAAGCCAAAATCATTTAAATGTGGGATAACAAGTTAGACAAGAACTTAATTAATACAACATCAGAAGGATGCTGTTATACTCCTGTAGAGGAAAGCGTGTAGAATATTGTGTCAATTGCAATGCATCAAACTGTAGTACTGATTCAAAGCACGTTAGACTCCCTGAAACCTGAGAACATTTCTCCATTTCTCTATGCTACTGAGTGATGTAAATAATTTCTTCTGTTACATTTAACACATAGTCATACTTAATTGGTCATATGGAATAATCATCTGTAGAATCTGAACCACACATACTGTACATGATAATGATAGCATTCTTTTGTCACCACAATATGAACCTAAATATTTAATAAGATGGAGTCAACTCACGAATAAAAGGTAATATTTAAAAAAATTTTTTTTTATAAATCTCTCAACAAATCGATGTGATGCCAAACCAGGAGTAGCTGATCACACTGGTGTACACAAGCATGAGCGATGCAGAAACCAGTCTGAATGTTCAAGGTGACGCGGTGCCGTGTTGTGTTTTCAAGGCTCTCGCTTCACCAGTCACAGATTAGGGGGGCAGTTTTCCTGCGACAGTGACTCCAAAGTGTTTTCCCCGTGTCAGTAATAATGTTTTTTCTCTTTTCAAAAAATCACTGGTGCAGTATATTAGCCATAATTTATGTTTATCATCTCCTGTACCCTAGTTGACTTCAACAAACCGTTTAACACTTAAGCTGGTGCATATGGCCCCATAATAGCTATTCTGCTTGGAGGAGCACTTTAAAGAGTTTAAATCATTTCTTTGGGCAAACACTAATGAATTATGTCACCATAACCACAATCCAAAAGTGCTAGGTACCCAGTTGTAATTATCTAAAGACAGGAAAGAAGGCATCTGGGGGGCTAGGAAGAGGACGCCTTTGAAGTGCACCTAACAGGATTCCTCTAGAAGATGGTGCGTCGGGCGTTCGCAGTGAATACTATGGGTTAGTGAAGGGAAAGGGGCTTGGGTTGATTTAAACAGACAAATGCAATATTCTGAAATTAAAGACAGATTTATTTAGATCTATTAAGTCAAGGTCCTCATCCACGAAAAAGTGTTCACCACATCAGCATACAGTATTCTGCATCTGTTATGGTGAGGCATGAATGGAATCGACATACAGCACGTCCTATTCATATCCCTCCTCCCATCATTAGCCAATATTTGCTCAGACAATTACATATCTACACTAAGCGTGGCTTATTGGCCTTTTCATTTCATAAAAACAGTGACAGTTCAAATAAAGCTTCTCACCCCTGCACAATTCGAATATTATGGAAGTTCCAGAGAAGTCAAGTGAAAATCTCTGCGGTTATATGAAAGGGAAATGCTATAGGTTGTTGAGTAATGATTCAGAGTATGATGTATTACCTTGTCCTGATTAAAAGTGTGCTAGCTCGTCCTCCCTTGGCTGGCTGGAAATAGTAGCTCATCTGTCAGGAGAGTAGAGATTAGCACCACAGAAACATCACAGTACAGTTGCAAAAATCTACTACATCATTTTTTGTCTTTTTCAAGTGTATGCTTTGATTATTTTCGGATTTAAATATTTGCTGTCTGGGATTTTTGGTTATAGCTTCTGACTGGTTTTGTTTGTTTTATTTCTAAAGCATCAACATGTTTGTGTGATCGTATCGCAATATAGCCTATATTTACTGTTTATTGCTTTGATTTGATTTGTGAATTTGAAAAAGTCTGTGAATTTAAGCTAGCTGAAACGTGATAATGTTGTGTTGTTGGATATTGTGGCACGGAAAGAAAACAATCAGCGGGTATAACTTCTTAAGGAAAGAAATGGGGAAAAAGATTATGCTGTCATCCAAAGTCACATATTTATTTCCTAGTTATAACAAACAGTATTTTACATACAGCATGTTTTTGAAGGATCAAAGACCATCACTGGTCCTTTGTCAAAACCTTACAGTCCACACAAACCAGCTTAAATATACTCAATAAGGCATCTTATTAATGTGCAAAGCGGCCATTTTACAGAGGGTGTACAGGAGGAATACATTTAATCTAAGCTTTAAATATTATTTTGGCAAATATATCAATGTTCCAAACACCGACATAGAAATTACAAGGGCTTGCAGTTTCTCACAATGATGTGAACTGACAGTAATCCCAGAAAAAAGAGCACAAATTCATAGAATTTATTTTGAACTTGCCATTCAACATCTTCGATGTCTTTGGGTTATAATTTTGGCTAAAGATTCAATAAAAAATAAAAGTTTCACATGCTAGATTTTAAATGTTTTTATTTGCATTTCAATTTGAAGATAGAAATGCAATTACAAAAAAAATGAAATTCAATCATTTTGTTCAGTTTCTATAATGTAATAAAATTGGTTCAATCCGGATCTCTAAAATATATTCTATATATTTAATTTGACAAAACACCTTTATTCCTTGATTTTCAAATGCTTTACTGACTCAGAAATACTTTCCCATTGTAACATTTCATGTAGAATTATCTTTCAAAATTTGCTAGAATCCCCTCAGTTTAGACAAGTGGCATAAAATCATGCACAAGAGCATCCCAGTGATCTGCAGTGCATGGCCCTGTCTGACTAGCTCAGTAGACATCACCAAGCTCAGAGACAGGTGAGGAAGGTGCACTGGTAAGCTTCCACTTCCTGTAACAACAAGCGAAGGTGGCCTACTTTCTCTCCATGTCACGTCTGTCAGCGTACCGTCGATGTAATCTACAGATGGGGGGCAGAGCGCTTGTCTTGTCCCGAGTCTCGAATCGAGGGGGGGGGGGGCAGGAGTTTTAGATGCTTCCAGATAACCACGCAGTGAATGTGAAGCCTGCCCGTGCCAACGCCTCCGACATTAGATTACATCAGACCTCCACCTTTCTCACCCATCTCACCCACTCACTCAATGTACGGCTACCATGTAGCTCCGCCAGGCAGAGCTGGGAGCTGACAACATGAACACAGAGACAAGATGTGGTGCTTGGCCGGGACACAGCCAAGGGGGCAGGTATCAGTGCGTGACGGTAGCATCAGCGCTAATATTAAATGGGAGCAGAGAAACTGACATGCAAACAACCACCGACCTACATTACAAGAACAAAAGCCACAAGCCGCATTCTTCCGATATATGTTGTGCATTGTAATATTTTCATGTCCCTGTCGAGCCTTGCACATTTACACCGGATGTTGTGACCTTCTGGCAGTAAAACACGTCAGTTCATGATCCTTCATTTATCTGTGTAACATATTGCCAATGCAGCAAATCTAAGGTATTAAAAGAGCCAGAACATTTGTGTCCAGGTGAGGACTGTGTCTGTATGTAACTTGAAAACTGGCCACTAGGGGCAATGGTGAGAACCATTACACGTATCAGACTGGCACTGATGTTGAAGACAACAGTGAATGGCTGTTTAAGCTGGCAAAAGGTTGTGAGCTGGAATCCTTAGAAATGATTCAAACTTTACATGCTGCCACTTAGCATATTTTTTGTTTTAAGCTTTTCCCCAAACCTACACCCTTTCCCTAACCATCCAGGACTAATACCGAACCATAACCACAACGCTTAACCCTGAAACCTACCTCCAACTCTCACCTTTTTTGGTTCCTTAACTTACAACTACACACCAACAGAAATTCACTCCTGTAGATGTTTATCTCCCCCGAGGACAAACGTTGAATTCCAGCTTTAGCTGTGAGATCGCATTGATCCAATAGGGACCAGGGATGCCTGCATGAAAAAAGACTGCATTATGCTAATGCTAAGACATTGGTGTGGATAGCTGACCGAGGTGATGACACTCATCACATGAGGTTTTACTCGACACATTATGACTCCACTGCAGGCAAATAAACCTCACAGAGAAAAGAGAACGATTGTGAGAGGTGGCACACATTCTAGAGGCAAAATAATTCAGTTTTACATTCCTATAACATTACTGTCCATCCGCAGCGATCAACCTTGCACCTGAATCATACATTCGCTGCATGACACGTCAGTCAGTCTTTAGGTCACAGAGAACCTCATTTGTGGAGATGCGGTCTGTATTCTTCAAGTCCAATTATGGGATTGGACTGTGTGGAGGTATGGCAGAGCCTTGGGGACGGGTGTGTGTGTGTGTGTTCAATGGTGGTGGGGGTGGGCTGATAATGCTTGATCTGTGCCACGGGGCATTTACTGCTAGGGGAGAAGCGGGGTTGGGGGGACATTGTCTGCTGTGTCCATGTGTTATAGGATTGAGCTCAAGTTTCCTTTGTGTTGCCATTTTGTTGAGGGATTATGTTCTTTGAGAGAGTTGTGCAGGCAGGCAAGCAGGCAGGCTCACAGGGTGAAGGCGGAGAGAGAGGGGGGAGAGGCTGGGAGAGACGGGGGGATGTCTTTGTTTAGTGCAATGATCATGAACAAGACAGATAGCAGAGTGTGTGTGTGTGTGTGTGTGTTGTATGTGTGCAAGAGAGCGAGAGAGAGAGAGAGAGAGCAAAGCAAGATGTCAGGACATGTAACAATTTAAAATCAATTTGGCTCCTGAGAGGGAGTTGCTCTCCGCAAAGGAATTTCCCAAGAAGCTGTAAAGGACTTGTATTCTAAATAGATATCAATTACATAATCGCTTTTCTCTGCCACTGTGAAGTTAGTCACCCTGTGCAGAGTAATGTGCTCATACATTATGTTGTAGGCCTACTATTGGTGACATTTTCTTTCCCATTGATCAAATATAGTATAATATTCATGAGAACATACAAGGGTGGAAATGGCCCCTTTAATTTCTCTAGCATGATCTCGTCTCCATAATTGGCAATCAAGAGTTTTTATGTTAGTCAATGGCCCTTTTCAAGAGCATCAAAAACGTGATGTACGGGTAAACTGAGACTGACTGGACTGTACAAATAACATTTGTACTTATTTATGCTACAAGGTGATTTTTAGATCAGTCAGTCTACTTTAAAGTCGTCTGGAACATCGAACATGGCCTACACGCTGAAACAACGAATGGCTTCCCCAATCAGAGTGGAGCCACTCTTTTAATTGATGAAATAAAATAAGACGTTTAGGGGCACACATTGTGTCCTACAGGCATCAAAATATGGGCCCTACCAGGAGTCAGTGAACTGCCATTCAGCCAAAGTAACATTTTCAGCCCCTAGACTGTCCATTCATAATAAAGCAATGGAAGTGTTTTTTTCTATACTCTATGAGTTTCCCATCATATTTCCAACTTGTTAAAACACCCCATGGTACATTTGCATAGGATAACCAACATATAGCAAATCATTTGCATGCCTGAATGTACACTTGAGTAACCGTAATTACACGTGACACCAATTACTCTGTTACTTTGTATTAAATTATAATGGAAAATTCCACTAGAGAATTGGAGCCTAATTGCATCTTAATTTGCATAATTTTGCATATTAATCACATCTCAGATGAATAATAAATTTTAGCAGATTTTTTAATTTATGCATAGATACAAAAACAAGTTGAAAAATAATTTGCAATAAAAAGGAAAACAGAAACTATTACTTAGAGCATTTGTACTCATTTCTCTTATTACTGACAAAGTTAGAGACATCTTTGCACTTGGTTTGTTAAATAAATATATATTCATTTATTTTCTAGAATCAGTTGCAATTTGTAATAAATCTATATTGTTTTCCTTGTTCACCACACCTGTGCTGATAAATGAGCGTGTGGCCACTTGCCAATAGGCCAATAATTCATGCCAAACCTGCAGTGTACATTGCATTAAAGTTACTGTAAGTAAAGGAAACAACTATTTTTAAATTGTTTTAAACTCACTAACCCTATAGGCTGATGGGGCCTTCAGGCACATGGAATCTCTTTAATTTCATTCAGAAATGCAAACGAGGAAAGGTATGTTTTTGAAAACAACGACATGGAATAAGGGACTTAAGGGAATAACCAACTTCACTCAATATGGAAAAACAGATGGGTAAAGTTTCATCCAGATTCCAACGATCTATAAAAGAAATCCTGTTCTCCTCATGGATACCTGCCACCAGTGAAAAACGTCTGGGCCAATCACACTGATCACGTGTCACACTGATCAGCAGTATTTGTGGCAGGCAAGGTCAAGTTTCACAAGAAGCAATTTCAGTGGTCACTCTGAATGTTTTAAAAGATAGACGGCATTTGGGCTGTTTAATAACTGAAGGAGAATTGACTGTCAACGCGTATTGGCATGTGTTTGTTCATTTATGGACAACAGTGCCTTTCAGTGGCATGACAAGGGAAAGACTTTGTTGCTAAATAGGGTGCAGATGAGGTAGGAAAACACTTATGCTTCTGAGAACCACAAAATGACCTTTTTCTTAAATGTGTCCCATGCATTTGCTTAAAGAAATAGTTTAAAAAGTAAACATTATTTGCTCATTCAATCCTGCTTTTAACTACCCAAGTAAAGAGAGTTAGAACCTTGTACAGAAAAACAAGCATACTTTTTCAGAAAACTCTCAACCACCCCTTAAACAATTCTTGGAAAAATAAGGTGAGAAAATGGCTCTTCTCACACAAATAGACAAGTCTTGGGCAACACAACAACTTTGCCCGGGCAAGCAACTCAACACAGTAGGGTACCTGTCTGATCTAAACACACGTGTTGGCTTAGAAGTTTTTTATGTTATCTTACATTAATGTCCCAGTGAAAAAACAAACATTAACATGGTTCCTGTTATTGATTTCTTGACCAGCAACATGAACGTCTGATTGGCAAAGTTAAGGACTGAAGAGGCAAAGATTTGACTTACTAAACAGTGATCTGTTGTCCATACATGAAAAGGACTTAATTCTCTTATAGAAATAGCAAATTGATTGCAATCAGTGAGGAATGTGAGCAGCAATACATTTTATTATTCTGCGCCATTCAACAACAGATGTACAAGCATTTTAAACTGACATGGATAATTACTAGAATACATCTCAGAAAGGTTTCCATATCTGAACGCAATTTTAATAATCAAGTGCTGCACTAGCAATTATTGATCAATAACATTTGTTACATAACTCAAAGGGGCGGGGACACGCCAGGTGTCTCTCTCCGCTTGTTTTCACGCGTGGAAGTATTATCTCAAATTATCATCATTCGCCTAAATACTGGAAGAAAATAGAAATATCAAGCAAACGCAAATGCTTATGACCTATAATCACCAAGAACAGCGGGAATGTAATGATGTTTTGGTCTACTGATCAAATTTCAGCTTTTGAGACAATAATGGTGTGCACCTGTGCGGGAATTGCACGAAAAGTCGTCTGAAAACAAAGCTATTTGAACACAGTTGTGTTTTTACTCAACCATAACAGTGTTCCTCTTTCTCATGCACACACACACACATAATAGGCCTAAGCTGTTTGAACTCTATCCATTGATTCTGGGGCATGTGTGACAGGAACCTCTGGTGGTTTTGCGGGATACAAATAATGAAACGAAAGCTGTGGTGTTGTATAGGCCGAAGACCTTATACAAAACGTCTTGAGGCATAGTTCCTATTTTCCTGACAAAATGTATGTTTTAAATAATCTAAATTCTGAAAGGTTACTGTACATACGGTAGGCTACACCACTGAACTATAGACATTTAGTTCCCCCTACTGGAAACTGTAGGTACAGTAAAGGTTGTGCATTTCACCATAAGGATTATGGGTATATCATGACATATTTGCACAAGGTTGCCGGAAGAACCGGACAGGGGAGTGAATCTCTCCAGAGGGAATGTTGTGCTACTACATTGGCAGGTGGGCTGCCTCATTGCAGCGGTTAGCATGTTTTGCTAGATGCTGCTTGCTATGTGGTCTGGAAACATACTTGTCTTTATTTAACCTTTATTTTACCAGGAAAGTCATACTCGTTTTAATTTTACCTTTATTTTACCAGGCAAGTCAGTTAAGAACAAATTTGTATTTACAACGATGGCCTGGCAGGAGGAAAAAAAAGGCCTCCTGTAGGGAAGGGGTGTAGGGATTAAATGAAAAGTACAGACAACAGACAAATAAGATAGAACAACATAGTAATAACATGCGAGAAACCAAGCACACATAAAAACACCAATAAACAACAAAACAACTATCAGGAAACATTAAAAGTAGCACTTTAGAAACAACACTAAACTATGAAGCAACTATCAGGAAACATTAAAAATAGCACATTAAAAATAACACTAAACTATGAAGCACCTATCAGGAAACATTAAAAATAGCACATTAGAAACAACACTAAACTATGAAGCAACTATCAGGAAACATTAAAAATAGCACATTAAAAATAACACTAAACTGTGAAGCAACTATCAGGAAACATTAAAAATAGCACATAAGAAACAACACTAAACTATGAAGCACCTATCAGGAAACATTATAAACAGCACATAAGAAACAACACTAAACAATGAAGCAACTATCAAGAAGCATCAAAATGTAACACATTAGAAACAACACTAAACTATGAAGCAATATCAGGAAACATTAAAAGTAGCACATTAGAAACAACACTAAAACTACTGACATCAGCAACTACTGACATCAACTGACATCAGCACATGATCTAAACATACATGATAAACAGTCCTGACAGCAGGCAGTATAAAAAACAACACACCAGAAGACAAATATGTTTGGAGTAGAAAGACAGACATCTGGACAGGAGTACAATGAGCCATCATCACAGGAAGCAGTTACAGGTTTTGGTAAATGTGTTGGGGATTTTGTTTTTGAATGTGGCAATAGTGGCAATGTGGCAATGGTGAAAAAAGTTGATAGTTAAGTTGTTTTTTGTGGTTGATTCCAATCAGAAGGTGCTGCAAACTGAAAGGAGGACTGACCCCAGGATGTGTGTTCATAAACCTCTAGTGATGGATGCATTGCATGTCACCTGGGAGAAACTAACTACAGACATTACAGCTCACTCTCCCATTGTCCTCTTGGCATCAGTGTTCAGCCTTCCAGGCCCACTGACGTAGATCCGGAATATCCACAACTACCTGACTCAAGTCATTTCAACAGGGCCTTAATTAAAGCTGTGTAATTTGGCAAAGGTGCCAAGTAGGTAACTTGCGGATTCTCAGATGTTGTGGTACTTTCAAATCCTTTGTGATATAGTAGTTTTCCTTACATTGGAAGTCTTTAGGATGATTCCTAGTTGTTATGAATCCCCAAAACATTGAACTGATTGAAAGACATCTCACTAGATGATACTTATTCTGCCAGACGACATGTCCATTTGCTTTTATATTAATCAAATTAGTGTGTTTCTGTAACTTTGTGTGCACAAGAGCGTGTGAGTACATGTGAAAGTGTATCACCTGTCGTGTAATACTGTTGCAGTTTACACTATTTGTCTTTTGTTATCACTCCCTGTTCCTGTTTCCTTTCTTCCTCTGAGCTAAAACATGTTGCTTCATTTTAATGAAGTTGGTATACTGTATGTCCACCACAGATGTTTCTGAGAACCCAGAAACTACATAAATCGTCATTACTAAGGAAGATGGTCCTCAGCTGATGGTGACAGCTGTCGATGAGTAAGCATTGCAATTCAAGGACAAATCCGTAAATTATTATACTTTGATTATAATTATATAATTACAAAATATGTTTACATATCATTGATGTACTGTGTCTCTACTAGTTCTTAATCTCCTAATTGATTTTTAGGGGTAAGCCAAGAGGTAATGTGCGAGAGTTGGTTGATGTTTGCTCTGAATTCTGTAGTTTGAACAAACAATAAGTAATGCAAACATTTACTCATTGACACATTACTCATTGATTCATTAATATGTTTACCATGGCTAGAAATTATCTGCATGGAAGTGTATGGTGTATCATTCTTCCTCCTGTTTTTCATAAAGAAAATATGGAAATGTTCTGTATTAAGACGTTTTATACTGTACTTGCATAGAAGTCAACATGCTAGATTTTCCCTAGTTGATTCTAACAGTATTACCATAATGTGTAATGACAGCAATTGACATTCCCGTGACAGTGTAATTAATGTGTTATAACACAGTTCCAAAGTACTATCAAAAGTAAAACTACAGATGACCAAATCAACAGACAGCCATAGTGGAGTAACTTCTGATTCATTCTGAATCACTTACAGGATTTTCTCCAGGCACAATGAGAGGAAATAAATCCCACTGTGATCCACGGGGAAGGACCAAGCTTCTTCCATCCAGATCAGAAATCTGGTTAGGAATTGGACCACACACTGTGGTTGTCATACCTAATACCTATAGTTGGCCAGAATGTTGCTCTCATTGTTCAGGTCTTAAGATCTTTCCTAAAAGCCAGTCATAGTTGATACTTTCCCTGTTTCATTACAGATACACTGTTTGGCAGGATAAGGGAGCCCTGTTGAGATGCAGGACAGTTGTAGTCAACTGAGTACACCCAAACCAAACTGAACCATTACAGACAAGGAAACTGTGAACATGTCATTCCCTACAATTGTATGCTGCAGTGCCCCCACCTCACAGAAAGACATTTTCAGTGCTCTGCAATGTAAGGCATTTTTTCTTTGGGGTGGAGTGAAAAATGGGGAATTTATTTCTTCATGAAAATATTGCTTTTCTATACACTAGATACATTTGTGACATGCCTGATTGGAATTCTATAACAATTACTATGTTAGGCTGGATAGACTAAACAACAGACAAAAGCTAAATGTTATTAGCTTACATGGGGCTTATGTACCTTTTTTATAATACTACTTAACTCACAATAACTAGTTTAGACCCCTACTGACTTCCCCAAAAAGTAATTAATAATAATAATAATATGTGGACCAATGTATCTTAGCTTGTAGAGCATGGTGACTGTAACTGCAGGGTTTTTGGGTTTGATTTCCACAGGAGGGCAAAATAGAAATGAATACTCACATCTATAAGTCGCTTTGGATAACAGCATGAATTAATTCAATTAAATGTAATAATGCAATTAATTTTGGGGATGGGTTAGGATTTCCCTATTTGGCATGGAGTCACTTTGCTGCTTTTTTCAGAGGACTAGATGAAACTGAGCTCTTACTCCAAAATAAAGAATCTAATTATAAAATGTGTGTTTTGAAGGTCTAGTACAGGTTTGTGAGGTTAATGACTCCAATACCCAATCTGTTTCAGTGTTATTACCTACTTTGTCTCTTTGAAACATCATGATAGGCTACATTCTAGATCTAAACAAACCCACTGTTCGCTAATGCACAATAATATTGATATCACACAGCATAAAGCATTCTGTATGTATTAAGGTAGGACATTATGCATAGTGTAATCACTTTGCAAACCTTAGCAGAAGAGGGCGTTGTTGTTACACAAATCACATTTTGAAAGGTTTGAGGAGATCATTAAAGCCTCTGTATTGATTCTACACAGCTGGCTGTTGTTTAATAGCTGGAAAGACCTCCGGTATATTAACACATTAATATGACATACATTTTCACTTGATTGACATTAGCTTAGTGACGTAAAAAAAACATGGTTAAAAATAACTGTCTAAATCATTAATTTAACTGAGTAGTGGTCCGTAGAACTCAAATCATAAAAGTGGTACTAACCCATATGTCACGTACTGTGGTCACATAGTCCTATCACTTAATACTTTATGCTATTTTTTTTCTGCTAACGTAAAATGTGTACATTTTTACACATTGTGATTATTTAATATGTTTAGCTGTATTTAACATTTATCAAATATGTTTTTCTTACTTGATATTTTGTCATTACTTAAAATATTTAAGTAGTGGTCAGAAATGTTCATATGTTGGTAAATTAATTATTTTAGTACAATTAATTTAACTGTTTTGTATTATTTTTTAATTATTAAGATACAAATACTTAATAGTGCCATGTGAATTGGTTGTTTTATGGGCAATTATTATTATTTTTACTTTTTGATACTTTAACACAATGCATAATGCTTTTTTAATATAAATAGAATAATATACTTATTAAAGTATTGAGAAGTTTGTATTCCTACTAAGTTTAAATGGCAAGATGAACGGATATCAAAACCGTTTGGCAAATTGATGTTCTACAATAAGACAAGCCAATTCTCCCATTGAGTGAGTAATGTAGAGCACAGAGACCAATCCTGCAGTTTGTACTGAAACAGCTCTTCTTCTTGCTACTGCTAGAGGAATGAATATAATGCATGATAGATAACGCCTGCTATGGAGGGTAAAAGTGACAGACTGCCCGGTGAAATAATTAGAAAAAAGACTGTTGTGAACTACTTACACAAAACAAATTACTGAAGGAGCCTAATCTTTTAGGTAGACAGAACACTCTTTCCATGTTGCCAAAAACACATATTATAGTTAAGTGTCATAACTTAAAAAAGGAAAAATAATAAGGATGGTTCTATCTGTTTTTTAATAAGTATCATCATAGAAATAACGAGTAACGGGTTTCCACAAAATATTTAAGTTAGCTCACAACTGATGACTTTTTTACAGTGAAGGATAGGGTAGAATACAAATATCTTGCTTGAAATATAATTGAAAATCTCAAAGGAATCACAAATGTTTGCCAGAGCGACAATGAATAATCCTCTATTAAACTGACAGGCTATTGAGCACTGTGTCATCCACTTCTTACTACTCTATAATTATATTATTAATGATGCATCAAAAAGAGACAATTCCTTCATTAGTTAGAATGAATGAAAGCATAATGAAATATGGCTGGGGATTATTATCATATCCAGGCTTGTTAATATGAGCAGGTGCGTGGGGGGTTCTAGTAATGTGATTATGAGTGTGGACAGCTTTACTCATGCCAAAATGCTAGTAAATATGGTTATAGTATTAGCCAATTTACCACGCTTGTGAGTCACTATTAAATTGGAATTTACCGTAATGGAACAACATGAGTGAGAAAACCCTGGAAATGTAATGCATTGCTGTGTTGTTTTGAGCTTTGACACAGATTAGCAGCTAATCATTTGCGTATGCGCACAGTACCCACAGTATAGGTTTATTAATCGGGTTATTCAAGTTGATGTGATCCAAATAACTATCCAGTATGCCTTTATGGGGATGTATGTGGATGTTTTCCCACTGCAACTGGTGTGTATGTGAACAGGCCTGTGTGTTTGCATGTCTAAGGATGTGGCTGACTGGCTGGGAGCCCAAAGGCACATGTTTAATACAAACTGACTGACAGTACAACACCAACCAATAGAATCACAGAGCACATGTTTAACACAAACTGACTGACAGTACAACACCAACCAATAGAATCCCAGAGCATATGTTTTATACAAATTGACTGACAGTACAACACCAACCAATAGAATCACAGAGCACATGTTTAACACAAACTGACTGACAGTACAACACCAACCAATAGAATCACAGAGCACATGTGCGAACACTGTGTGGGAGAATGAATAAAATGAAATGACAAGAATCAAATGACATTAAGGTACTGATAATGCTCAATATTAACTTTGGTTTGGGGAGCAGATGGCTTCTACAAAATGTATGCATTTTGGAAATGTTGGATATATTTAACAAAATAACAAATATATATTATACAGCTGTGCTCGTAAGTTTGCATACCATGGCAGATATTGTGAAATTTTGATCATGCAAAAATCTGACATATTTCATATGATCACTATCCTTCTTTCTTGAAGGATAGGGATCATATGAAGCCATTTATTATCACAGAGTTGTCTGGCTCCTTTTTAAATCACAGTGATAACAGAAATCAACCAAATGGCTCTGATCAAAAGTTTACATACCCTTGAATGTTTGGCCTTGTTACAGACACACAAAGTGACACACACAGGTTAAAATTGCAATTAAAGGTGAATTTCCCACACCTGTTGCTATTTAAATTGCAATTAGTGTCTTTGTATAAATAGTCAATGAGTTTGTTAGCTCTGACATGGATGCACAGAGCAGGCTAGATACTGAGCCATGGGGAGCAGAAAAGAACTGTCAAAAGTCCTGCATAACAAGGTAATGGAACTTTATAAAGATGGAAAAGGATATAAAAAGATATCCAAAGCCTTGCAAATGCCAGTCAGTTATCCAAAGCCTTGCAAATGCCAGATACCGAGCCAAGGTCAGGTAGACCAAGAAAGATTTCAGCTTTTCGGAATACAAAGAAAAACCCACAGGTAACCTCAGGAGAAATACAGGCTGCTCTGGAAAAAGACGGTGTGGTTGTTTCAAGGAGCACAATATGACGATACTTGAACAAAAATGAGCTGCATGGTCGAGTTGCCAGAAAGAAGCCTTTACTGCGCCAATGCCACAAAAAAGCCTGGTTACAATATGCCCAACAACACCTTGACACGCTTCACTGCTTCTGGCACACTGTAATTTGGAGTAACGAGACCAAAATAGACACAACCATAAGCGCTATGTTTGAAGAGAAGGCCTACACTGTAAAAAAATAAATGTTATTTTACGGTAATTTACTTTAAATTTTACATGTAATTCTCTGTATTTCAGAATGACAGTAAAATTCTGTTTTAAATTACACATTAAAACCTTCATTTAACATTTGTCCTGTAAAATAACTGGAAAAGTCTGTTACCAGGAAACACAAGAATTATCTGTTTTTCCACAGACTTCGATTCACAGTTTACAAAAAAAACACAGTATAAATACAGAGTATTTCTGTTTTATTATTGATATCCCTGCATGCTTTGTGGCAGTTCATTTTGTTAATGTTCATGTTTGTTGTAATTGATATGAAGGTGACAGAGCTTTGTTTTTTTGGCCACTTGTTCTTTATGTACAGTGTTACCCTGGAATGTTTTTTGGGGATTATGGTTGTGTTTGTGTGCCAACCATAGAAAAGAAGACGATTCTATTTGGTGTGATTTGCTGCTTTATATGAAATGCTTTAGGAGCTCTGACTCTTGCATATTTCTGCCAACATTGTGTCTGGTAGAAGTTGGTAAGGCGTGAATCATCAAAATACAAATAGCTGATGTATAAATGCATTAAACTTGAAGAACAAACATTTTTAAAAGCTATTGATGACAGCAACAAAAGGGAGAATTTGGGGGAGAAAATGGATTCTTGCTGTGAAATTTCATCAATATACTTTACTTGAAGTAAAGTAAATTTCTGTATTTCTACAGATTAATAATGTAATTTTATGCTATGTAGTTTTACAACATAAATCTGTTTTTTAACGGTATTTTTCTGGCACCCCAGCTGCCAGAAAATAACGTTTTTTTACACTTTTTTTTGTTTTGTTTTTACAGTGTATAGTGAACAGAAGACCATCCCCACTGTGAAGCATGGTGGTGGCTCACTGAAGTTTTGGGGGTGTGAGCTCTAAAGGCATGCGGAATCTTGTGAGAATTGATGGAAAGATGAATGCAGCATGTTATCAGAAAATACTGGCAGACAATTTGCATTCTTCTTCCAAAACTGCGCATGGGACACTCTTGGACTTTCCAGCACGTGCGGTTCATGCAAGATGACCAAAGACTTTGCATGACATGGAGGCATTTTGCCAAGACGAATGGGCAGCTATACCACCAGCAAGAATTCAGGGCCTCATAGACAACTATTACAAAAGACTGCACGCTGTCATTGACGCTGAAGGGGACAATACACAGTATTAAGAACTAAGGGTATGCAGACTTTTGAATAAGGGTCAGTAATTTTTTTCTTTGCTGCCATGTTTTGTTTTATGATTGTGCCATTCTGTTATGACTTACAGTTGAATGTGAATCCCATAAGAAATAAAATACATGTGTTTTGTCTGCTCACTCATGTTTTCTTTACAAATGGTACATATATTACCAATTCTCCAGGGGTATGCAAACTTTTGAGCGCCACTGTATATACACTGGTACAGACGAGCCCATACAAAATACATAGCAATGCTACCTATGCACGTCATTGGTTGCATCTGCCAGTGCATATATAAAGCGATAGACATCTGTAGAAGAATCTAGAGCTGTTTCTGCCGTGAGAATGGCGATTTAACTGATTTTCAACGTGGTTTAATGGTTGGAGCTTGTGAGATGGGTTATAGCATTTCGGAAGGCAGAGGAGAAGTTTGGATTTTCACGTGCTACCATTTCAAGGGTAAATACAAGCATTCTGGCAAAACATCCAACTTACGACAGCAGTGTGGCCGTAAAAAGACTGTGGGAGAACGTAACCAGCGTCGGCTGACAAGAATTGTTTCACGCGATATGCGTGCAACACTGCCTCAAATTACATCTGCATTCAATGCTGGGCCCTCAACATATATATATATATATATATATATATATATATATATAGATCTTTTTTTAATTAAGTATTTACAGTGGGTATGGAAAGTAACCAACCTTTTTCAAAATGTTCACCTTTTGTTGCCTTACAGTCTGAAACGAAAACACATAAAATCACACTTTTTCCCGTGAAACAAATCACAAATCTCTGAAAATGTATTGCAATTGAAACAGTAAAATACAATATTTATTTAAGTAAACACCCTACCGTAGAATTGCAATTGCATAATTTTGTAGTTTTGTTCATTGTGTCATTGACATTAACAAGGGAAACAGGACCAACTGAAAGCGAAACAGCTCATAAAAGATCCACCTCAATATTTTGCATTAGCAACAAGGTTATTTTTAAACATTGTTTAACCTTCTATTTCTCCCAGTTTCATCATACCCCTTTTTTATCTATTACCCTGTCTTGTCATATCTCCCATTCGGGACAGCTGAAGATTGCGAGAACTGTACTCATGTCTTACTCATTTTGTTGAGCACAGTGCTCAATCCACAAGTGGTTACAAGAGGTTGCAGGTCAAGCATTGTATGATACTGTATCTGCCTCTACCAATAACAGAAATGTACATATGTTTTCATTACACAAGACTAATATGATGAAGGCTGGATTGGAACCTGGGCTTTTCCTTACATTCTGTGTACTATATATGTGAACAACATTTAGTGTTATCTGATAAATGTCTTCCACTAGCAGCTCCAATTAAGAAAATATCATTCTAAATATGTGTACAAGTACTAAGCCAATAAGGGTGATTCTGAACCATTTTTCTCACTATGTGTGCAGACAGGAAAAAAGATACACATGCATACAATTTCCGGCAAGTGTTCCACTATTTTGGTGGATTTAAACTTTTATATTTTATAAAATAGTGGAAAGTGTTATATGTATTGTTTTTGCTATTTCTTTTACCGATTGCTTGATTTGTAAAGATCAACAACAATTTGTCTCCTTTCATTTATAAATTCTGTGCCTTTTCCAAATGGTGATGTCTAACAAGGTGATACTACATTCTTGTTAGCAAATTTTAACACCCCAGTGATACCTCCACGTAACAGGATGCACTAGTTATTTTAATCCAGATTCATTTTTAAAAAGTAGAAAGATAATTCACTCAAATTGTATTTATAAGAATCATAAGAATGCATACCCCCCATGTATTATACATAAAAAAATATGTATATTACATGATAACAAGATAATCAAGGTTGCCAATGATTTTGGAAGTGACTATATAGTGAATATCTGGAAGTAAATTCTTTCAACAAATAGCTCATAAAGTGGCATCAGATATTTGCCTGGCTACTGATTGGTTGGAGATTATCTGATTGCTGATGACTTTGTTTAGTGCAACAGCCCTCATTTTGCAGTTATCTAAACAACTGTAATGGAGAATAGGTCTCAGGCTGAAATATGCAGCGTAACGTTTCAGTTAGAGATGTCGAGAAAATAACATACTGTTACAATTTAAATCACGTGTATTTCCTTTAGAACATCCTGGAAAATCTTCACACACACGTCCCCAGTGGGGTGACGCTTAGACGCCAGCTTCCACGCCTCCTCAAGTGTTTCCTCGGAAATACTTACACCCACATTTCGGAATATATCAGCGATCTAAAAAGGAAATAGAGGTAGAAATAGGAACATTTCTTTAACAATTGATTTGTTGTGCTCCATCTGATTTATTAAAATGTTGTGTTGATCACTTCTTCAATGGCAAAATTCTGCATACCAATTAGTTTAAAAATGTTTTTGTAGAACTTGAAGACTAACCAAATCCCTCATAAGCTCTACATAATATTATACACAACCCTTATAACCTCTATATAGAACAATACACAATAACCTAAATATAGTACTATACACAACCCCCATAACCTAAACATAGTACTACACACAACCACGATAACCTAAACAGTACTATACACAACCACTATAACCTAAACACAGTACTATACACAACTCTTATAACTTCTATATAGTACAATACACAATTACCAATACCATAATTCCTGTTTATAACTCTAGTTTGCCTGTTTCTATGTTCAGTTTAGTCTTGTCAGTGTAATCGCCTTCACCTGTGTCTTGTTTGCCCCCTCATTATGTCCCTATTTAAGTTCGTCCTGCCCTAGTGTGTTTTGTCAGTCATTGTTGCATGTTACGGTCGTCATGTCGTGTCTAGCTTTTAGAAATAAATACCCGTTCTGCAACCTCCTCAAATTGTGACAGCAACGCCAATTGTATCACATTTGCTACATGAGTTTCTGAGACTTCTACTACATGTCGTCAAGCAATCATCTGTGAAAAATTTGCCGGTGGAAATGGTTTTAAAAATGTAAACTTGTCTATTAGCCTCACCCATGTATTAACGCTGTAATCAAAATCTGTGTATGAGCTGCTGTTTATAAACGGGAAATTAAGGTAACCTAAATATAGTGCTATACACAACCACTATAACTTAAACAATGTACTACAGTATACACAATCACTATAACCTAAACACAGTACTGTACAAAACCCCTATAACCTAAACACAGTACTTTACACAACCCCTATAACCTAAACACAGTACTATACACACCCACTATAACCATAACACAGTACTATACACACCCACTATAACCATAACACAGTACTATACACACCCACTATAACCATAACACAGTACTATACACACCCACTATAACCTAAACACAGTACTATACATACCCACTATAACCATAACCCAGTACTATACACACCCACTATAACCATAACACAGTACTATACACACCCACTATAACCATAACACAGTACTATACACACCCACTATAACCATAACACAGTACTATACACAATCCCCCTTAACATTCCATTAATATTCTATTCAAATCTACTAGTGTCAGAGATATTCTTTACCTCCTCTTTGGTGCGGGGGCAGAAAAAGTGCTCCTCGTACACACCCCTAAGGGAGTGCAGAGTGGGGTACAGGAGATCAAATGCAGTGGACCCATCACCATAGTTAGTTCTGTCACTGATTCGTTTGATCCGGGGAGCCGGCAGGTCAGTTCGCACCGTGGGGATCCCATAGATACGACAATCTATGAGGAGAAAGACACACAACAAAAATGCAGTACACACAATGCAGAAAAGCAAGAAATTATTGCTGCCAGTCTACTGTAATGCCAAGTTAACATTTAAGACAGAATGTTCCTGTTATTTTAAGGACAAAAATCAAAAACTCATAAAAATCACATCTGACATTATGTTTTGGAGAAGTGTGGGAATTACAGCAGATCTAATTTCTAATGCATTCTTCACATACAGTAAATAAATGTATCGACATAATACATGTAAAGGTCGATGACAGTGTTTTAAGACAACATGACACACCACCTCAACTTACCGGTTGTGGGGAAACCACCAACAACTGCCCTGATCAGGGACGAAGAGGTGACAAAGTGGTCTGGTACAGTCCGGGGTCGACTCAGGGTCTTGGGGGTTTTCAACGTGCTGCCCACCTCCACAGGCTCTAGGTCCTCTGGTCGGATTAGAGCCTTACAGGCTGAAGGCCTCAGCGAGAGAGCTTCTCTCTTCATGTTTGCTGGGGCTGTGCAGGCTTTACGCTCTGAGATAGTCAATCAAAAAAGGAATAACAGGATTGTTAAGGTCACTGAGAACCTAGCTGTTGTGGTTTATATCATTGGCTTGTTTTTGTCATTGAAATCTAATTACAGCTAGTCAGAAACAGTGTAATTGAAGCTTGAATTGCACGGGAATGTACATTACAGTAATTTCATTTCTATGCTAAGAATCAATGCAGTTTTCAATTCATAAGAGCTCTGATGAAGGTCGGTTGACCGAAAGTGCAAATAATTATTGTTGTCTCCTGCACCTCAGCAATTGACAGGTGTGCCACAGCTCATCCTAGAGGACACTATGACTAACCACTGGTCAGAATGTCCTGATCCAATTTACTGATGGGCATTTTGTCCTTCCAGTTGAGGAAGTTGGTGAATTCCCGGAAATTGAGGAGTCCATCCTTATCCACGTCACAGTACTCCATCAAGCTGTCCAGCACCGGTTCACTCAGGTCCAGGTTAAACTGAACACACACATCCCGCAGGTTATCCTTGTCAATCGAACCCTGACACTTCTGTGGAGCCACACACAAACGTTGCGTTGGTTGACATCTCTATGAGAAATACAGCAGTACATCTCGCACATGCGCACACACATGCACTTTAGTTTATTGTGTCACAAACTGAAAGCAATATTATCAGGCTGAAACATGAAGAAGTGCTAATTACCTTGTCGTAGTGTCTGAAGGCCTGCAGCAGGGAGTTAAAGTTGTGGAAGTTAACCTTCTTCAGGTGCTGGCGCACAGCACTGATGAGAGCGCGCTGTCTTTCTGTGCCTCTCAGGTACTCTGTGGGTGGGGTGGAGTGGATGAGGTCACCGGCGCCTATGGAGAAACTCACATGAAATAATCCATATTGACAATAACAAGATGACTATATTTGCTTTGACCCCTCTAGATTAAATTACTGGATATTGTCTAATTGATCAAGTTCATACCGGCATTGCAACAGGTACCTTCCCTTTTAGTGTCCTTTATTACATTCACTACAAACGTACATTTACTCACCAAAGTCATCCGGACACATCAATATTCCGAATGTGTGATTTGCTGGCACTTTCAGGGTATCTGCTATGCTGCAAAATGCCAGGAACAGATCAATTTGAGAATTAGTTGCACAATATACAGTCCCTGAGGTATAACCCTGTTTCCAAAATAGTTGGGACACTGTATAAAATGCAAATAAAACCAGACTGCAATGATGTGCAAATCATTTATCCTTATATTTAATTAAAAATAGTACAAAGAAAACATATCAAATGTTGAAACTGAGAAATTTTACAGCTTTTGGAAAAATACATGCCCATTTTGAATTTGATGCCAGCAACACGTTTCAAAAAAGTTGGGGCAGGGGCATGTTTACCACTGTGTTGCATCACCTCTTCTTTTAACAATACCATGTAAGCGTTTGGGAAATGAGGAGACCGACTGCTGTAGTTGTGAAAGTAAACTGTATTCCAATTCTTGCTTGATATAGGATGTCAGCTGTTCAGAAGTTCAGGGTCTGGTATTGTCTTGCTGAAATAAGCAAGGCCTTCCCTGAAAAGAAGTTGTCTGGATGGCATCATATGTTGCTCCAAAACCTGTATATACTGGTCAGCATTAATGGTGCCTTCACAGATGTGCAAGTCACCCATGCCATGTGAACTAATGCACCCCCATACCATCCCGGATGCTAGCTTTTGAACTTTGCGCTGATAAGACGCCGGAATTCCCTCTCCTCTTTAGTCCAGGGGATGCAGCTCGGGCCCAGAGAAGGCGGCGGCGGTTCTGGATCTTCTTTATATATGGTTTGTTCTTTGCATGGTAGAGTTTTAACTTGCATTTGTGGATGCAGCGACATACTGTGTTCACAGACATTGGATTTCGGAAGTGTTCCTAAGCCCATGCAGTGATTTCCACTGCAGAATCATGTCTGTTTTTAATGCAGTGCTGTCTGAGGGCCCGAAGATCACGGCCTCCAATGTTGGTTTTCAGCCTTGTCCTTTGCGTACAAAGATTTCTCCAGATTCTCTGAATCTTTCAGTGATATTATGTACGGTAGATGATGAGATCCCCAAACTCTTGGGAATTTTGGGGACCCCAAACCCCAAAATTTTACGTTTTTCTTCAGTTGTTGCACTATTTGCCCCGCAGTCCTTCACAGAGTGGTGAACCCCTCCCCATCCTCACTTCTGACAGACCCATACACTCTGAAATAATCTTTTGATACCCAGTCATATTACTGACCTGTTGCCAATTGACATAATTAGTTGCGTGATTTTCCACCAGGTTTAGGCCTAGTCCACATGTACACGGGTATTTTTCAAAACATTTTTTACGTTTAAAAAAAAAATCCCATCCATACAAGCACGATTTAAAAAAAGTCTCAGTCCACATGAAAACGCAAAAACACACTGTTAAGCACAGTCAAAGAGCATGCCAAACCATCAGGCGACTGTATAACCCTAACCCTAAAACCATGTTGGCCAATCAGAAGCCTGAAAAAAAGTTATTTCCGGTTCCGGTAGGCTAACAACAATGCCACAAATGTTGGATGTAGCAGTAACCTCCATAGCACATTCTAACACCTCTGTTCCTCAATATACACCGATCAGCCATAACATTATGACCACCTGCCTAATATTGTGTAGGTCCCCCTTTTGCCCCCAAAACAGCCCTGACCCATCGAGGCATGGACTCCACTAGACCTCTGAAGGTGTGCTGTGGTATCTGGAACCAAGATGTTAGCAGCAGATCCTTTAAGTCCTGTAAGTTGCGAGGTGGGGCCTCCATGGATCGGATGTGTTTGTCCAGCACATCCCACAGATGCTCGATTGGATTGAGATCTGGGGAATTTGGAGGCCAAGTAAACACCTTGAACTCGTTGTTGTGTTCCTCAAACCATTCCTGAACCATTTTTGCTTTGTGGCAGGGCGTATTATCCTGCTGAAAGAGGCCAATGCCATCAGGGAATACCGTTGTCATGAAAGGGTGCACATGGTCTGCAACAATGCTCAGGTAGGTGGTACGTGTCAAAATAACATCCACATGAATGGCAGGACCCAAGGTTTCCCAGCAGAACATTGCCCAAAGTATCACACTGCCTCTGCCGGCTTGCCTTCTTCCCATAGTGCATCCTGGTGCCATGTGTTCTCCAGGTAAGCAACGCACACCCGGCCATCCACGTGATGTAAAAGGAAATGTGATTCATCAGACCAGGCCACCTTCTTCCATTGCTCCGTGGTCCAGTTCTGATGCTCACGTGCCCATTGTAGGGTGCATTCGGCAGTGGACAGGGGTCAGCATGGGCACCCTGACTGGTCTTTGGCTACGCAGCCCCATACGCAACAAACTGCGATGCACTGTGTGTTCTGACACCTTTCTATCAATACCAGCATTAACTTTTTCAGCAATTTGAGCTACAGTAGCTCGTCTGTTCGATCGGACCACACAGGCCAGCCTTTGCTCCTCACGTGCATCAATGAGCCTTGGCCACCCATGACCCAGTCGCCGGTTCACCGCTTTTCCTTCCTTGGACCACTTTGATAGGCACTGACCACTGCAGACCGGGAATATCCCACAAGGGCTGCAGTTTTAGAGATGCTCTGACCCAGTCATCTTGCCTTCACAATTTGGCCCTAGCCAAAGTTGCTCAGATCCTTATGCTTGCCAATTTTTCCTGCTTCTAACACATCAACTCTGAGGACAGAATGTTCACTTGCTGCCTAATATATCCCACCCACTGACAGGTGCCATGATAACAAGATTATCAGTGTTATTCACTTCACCTGTCGGTGGTCATGTTACAGTATGGCTGATCGGTGTAGTGGGAGAGTAACTGTACATTTATGTGCAAACATGTAAAAAGTAGCAAAATTAAAACCAGCACTATTTTGGATACATCCGCCAATGCACAAAATTGCCTCATGTAAACAAAGGAGATAACGACACACACTCTAGCGTTACAAGGCATAAACTCTGTTTTACCTTTCTACACGTTAACACTGAAAACGGAGTTCTTGAATATCTTCACCCTGGAAGGAGTTTTTCAAAAGGTCTATTTTCAGCGACCTAAAAGGCAGTTTGCGTGTGGACGAAAGGACAAAACGCACAGAAAAAACCCTGTTTTAAAAAAATACCCGTGTACGTATGGACTAGGCCTTTAGTTTTTTAGCATTACACAATTTTTCCAGTCTTTTCTTGTCTCCCAACTTTTTTGAAATGCGTTACTGGCATCAAATTCAAAGCATATATTTTCAAGAAACAATAAAATATCTCTGTTTCAACATTTTATATTTTGTCTTTGTACTATTTTCTATTGAATATAAGGTTTAAATGATTTGCATTCTATTTTTATTTACATTTTACGCATCCCAACTTCTTTGAAAACAGGGTTGTATACAGAACAAGTACTAGTCCACTGCAACTATAAAAGTTGAACGGTATAGAATATTTACTGAATGCGTTGAATATGACTTGTTGTCAAGTTCTGCATTGTGTTTAATGTGTGTAAATATTAATCTTTTTTAACCTTTAACTACATTTCAAAAGTATTTGCAGAGCTATTCAGAAAACCGTTGAACGTCCTATAACTCTTTAGAGATAAATAGACGATGAGATTTGCAAGCATGGACCTATTAATCATTGAAATGCTGATAAAAGCAGCTGTAAAATGGTCATAACAGTCATTCTGAAGGTTACGGGTTATGACCATTAGTGATGGATGGATTAGGGGATGTTTCCTAAATAAACACCTGTTTAGCTGTCAATGCCTATACAGCTGAGTAGCCTATTATACAGTACATCCAAAAGGATAGTGGTAGAGAGAGTATATACCAATATGAATGCTTCCACTTAAAACAAACACAGACATGGTCTCTGCCTAGAAAACAGATATGGTCTCTGCCTAGAAAACAGACATGGTCACTGCCTAGAAAACAGATTTGGTCTCTGCCTATTAAAAAGACATGGTCTCTGCCTAGAAAACAGATATGGTCTCTGCCTAGAAAACAGACATAGACTCTGCCCAGAATACAGACATGGTCACTGCCTAGAAAACAGACATAGACTCTGCCCA